>VZUI01043708.1:23802-77588 GCA_013401135.1 Cettia cetti | reverse complement strand
TTTTTTTTTTTTTTTTTTTTTTTTTTTTTTTTTTTTTTTTTTTTTTTTTTTTTTTTTTTTTTTTTTTTTTTTTGCCAAGTGTCGTGAATAGCTTTGGCCAAAAAAGGTGCAGGCTTTTCCTTTTTATGTTACAATACTTCATTTCAGTTTATTTCAAAACAGAATGTTTTGTTTCAAAACAGTGATTTGAGATCAAAGTTGCCTAAGCTGAATACAAAAATAAAATAAAAACAAAATTAAATTAACAGACCCTAAACTGAAGCATTTTTGGAACTGAATGGAAAGGTTCATTCGACTTCAGATAAAACTCTGAGAGAGGGTTTTGGTTTTTCAGATCAAAAAAGAAAAGAAATATCCATTAACTATTCACTCAGCCTTAGTCTGAAGTTTTGGTTCAGCTGGTTTTTGAGAGAGTAACCAGCTGCAAAGTTCAAATCCAAACTGGAAATTCTCCATGCTTCAGGGAGTAGGAGGAGAGAAAACAGGATGAAGCAAAGGAGAGAGAGGATATTGGAAAAAAAATGCTAAAAATGACAAAAAGTAAAAGCCAAAAATAACCAGCCTGATTTAAAGGAGAACCATGTCAGCACAGAATTTTTAGTGTTACCGTATGTATATAGTAGAAACCAGTGATAAAACTTACGTTGTCAAACACAGAATTTCAAACACAAAAGCATCATGCAAGGCCTTAAAAACTGCATAGGAGAGAATGATTTTTAATTAAAGGTAAAATAAACGAATTCAGTATAATTACAGCATAAAAATGTTCAGAAAAAAATGTGTTTCAAAGACGTAGACATAATTAAAACAATAGTTAAGAAAACTGTAATATCTTTATTTTTTCTAAATTAATATACACAATAAAAAATAATCTTCAGGCTTTTTGAGGGGATTTTTAATAAACACAATAATAACTATTACAATAATAAAATGATTATTTCCTTTTAAATACACTTCTGCATTCTATCTCTGGTTTTTAGGATCTCTTTATTTCTGCTCCAGCAGCTGCATTCCCTATCACACTTTGTCACATCATCAGTCATACAGCTACTGAAGTCAACTCCCCCTCTGCAGAAAGGGACACTTGTGAGTTTATATTGCTGCCATAAATTTTTTGGCAGTAAATTTTTTAACAAATAATCCCATATTCTCCTGTATACAGTGCACGAACTGGCTAATAAAATGATTTCTATTTGGGGATTTGTGGAATGCCTCCATCTTCAGTCAAACGTGTAGACAGAAGTATCTTGTAAAATGTACTGGAAAATTCCTAAGTTTCAGGGTTTTCAGGAACACTCCACCTGGTGAGAAAAACAGATTAAAAAAAAATCTAAAACTTTAAAGTTCTCCAAGTTCACCGCAATCATGAGCCAAGGAAAACCTTAATTAGAGTCAATAGAGAAAGTTGAGCAGTTAAGAGCTGGCCTTTTGGGGCTAGCAGCACTTGAAGAAATCCAATTATTAAATAATAAGTTATTTGTGGTTCTGAGGTTTGCATTGTGAATATGTTAGCCCATGCTTTATGCCAGCCTCCTCTCCCTGAATGTTTTATCTGGAGATGCTTGAAATAAAGCACAGAACAAAGCTGCAGAACTACTTGCAGGTCTTGACATAAATTAGAATCACTTCTCATCTGCACTTCTGACTCTTCATAAACATTTGGCAGTACAAACAGAATTTGAGTGGGTATAATGAGATTTCTAAGAATGAAAATGAGCATCCCATCTTGCCCACATGATAAATAGCCCTTTATACATAAACACAGTAGCCCTCTGACTTTTCCACCATCCTTGAGTAACCTCACCATTTTTTAGGATAGAATAATTAGTGAGGAAAAAAAGAGTGACTTTTAAACTTATACATTCAATAGTAAACTCTGGATCTCACAGAGGAGAGTAATTTAGATGTTGAAAGAAGTGCAGTTTATAATTACATAAATTACTTCATAACACATCAACATCCCAGGTCAGCCAATGGAGAAGCAAAACCAGTATATGGCTTAATAGGCAAGCTTATCAAATTAGGTTAATGAAATTCCTAGAGAAGTAATAACAGTAAACAGTAATGGAAGGACAATAGGGTGGGAATTCCCCTCACCAGACCTCATATGTGTAAAAGGTCCCAAACTGGGCACCTTCACCCCAGTATGTGAGTCTGCTGCAAAACCCTGGTGATTTTGCCCACAAATCATTAACAGTAACAATGAAAAACTAAAGGCAAAGTGCTATCAGGAGCACTAGAGAGTCCTGAAGACAAGAAAGATTTAAACTTGAGATAAGGACAAGAAAGAAACAGTTAATGAGACTTAGATGGAAAGTGGAATTATACAAAGAGCCAAGTTTCAACAAATGTGGTAGGAAGATCTACTAAAAGGACAGTTAAAACTTGTGAAGAGTATAAGAGGTTCATACATTTAAAAAATGAAGGATTCCAAAGTACCTCACAAAACCAGAGTGTTAATAAAAGCAAACATTTCTGCAGAAAAGTAAAAGGTCCTGCATCAGAAATGGCAGGAAAAGCCATGGAAGCACCTGCCCTTCAATGTAACAAAATTTATTGCAGAGGCCAAACAAAGGCAGAGGAGTTCATGGTCTCCCCTGGAAAAATCCTCCTGGGCTGAAAATTATGGGTTATTTTTTCACTCTATCAACATCATGATGACAAAAAATATCACGTAAACCAAGTGTACATCAGCAGAAACCTTCCCCAACCATCAGTACCCTGAGAAGAAAAGGCAGTTTCCTTAAATCTCCATCAGCACCTCTGGTGAGAAGTTTGCCTCACAGCTGTGTTCTAGTACTTGCCCAGGTCCCAGACACTGTAGGCTTGCTGCTGTCTGGTGGTGTCCACTTCCTGAGCATTCCTTGATTCATCCCTGGAGTTTGATGTGTTACCTTGGGGAAGTCAGCCGTGCCAGTAAATTACAGCTTAAGGATGCCTGCCGTTCAATTTAAAAAGTAGTTGCCCATGCAATATAAATCTTACTGCAATGAGGTTTATTTTCTAAATAATTTTTTTTTTTCAACCCTGGTCATTAGGAATATATGTTTGTGAGTTGAGTCCTAATCTCTTTAGTTTTTGGAATCTGTGGGTTCTAGCTCTTTGTCTACATTCAAGATCAGTTCCCACATACATCAGCTGACACACACCATGCAAAAAGCATACAGACTATCCACCTACACGGACATAAAAAGGTTTCCCAAGATCTAACTTTTCACATCTTTATTAAGAGATGAAATTTAACACCCCCCACCCCATGTTAATAAAGTAGGATTTTTCTTTTTCTGATTTTATTTTTCTCTTTTTCTTGTGCAACAGCAAATGCTAACATAAATGGAAATAAATGCTCTTTTACCTTTGATTTTTCTTCAAGATATGCAGATGTCCAGAGTAACTCTTAAGAGAAATTCAAAGGAAGTAAAAGTCGTAAAAGTCTATCAAAAGGGTATGGACATCAATAATTTTTTTTACTCAGAATGTGATCTTTGAGCCACTTGTGGTCCAAACTACATCAGATGCTTTCCTGCGAAATGAGTGCAAACAAATTAGAAGAGAATGAAAATAAAAACTAGGTGCATTAAAGCAGACAAACAAAAAGTGGTGGGAAAAATGGTACTAAACAAACATTGAAGGGTTTGGCATCATTTCTACTTCGCTGTAAATAAAAAAACATTCCAGCACAGCATGAGTAAATACAATGACCACTTTATTACAGAGGGAAAGGGGAAAGGCTTGGAAAAATAATAAAAGCTCTGAAACTAGAAAAAGCCACACTACAGCTGCTGATTTCTAGCAAGAAATGTCACTCCCAATCTGGAAAGTGCAGAGTGGCTACCCTTCAAGAAAGAGACTTGGGTCAGCTCTGAACCCTTCCCTGGGTGCCTCTAGGAACTTGAGGCACTATTCTGCTGGGAACAGCAGTCTCATATCCTCCTTCCCACAGAGCTGGTGTGTGGCTCTGGCTGCCCCTGCCCTAGGGAGAGGCGTTTGTGGTGGCAGTGACCTGCTGTGCTTTGCCCAGGGTGTGGTGAGGGGCTCCAGCATGGTCCCAGGGCTGTGGCTACACCAAGCCATGCCACACGGTCTGCAGGAGTTCTCCTTTGCTTGCTTTCCTCTGCACTCCTTGGATGGACAGCATGTAAGCAAGAGAACCCTTTCTTACTAATAATAGCTTAAATTGTCCTTGTGGGAGCAGAGTAGGCCCATTAACTCCAGTGTAAAGGGATGAGGGAATGAAGCGTCAAGCTCAAAAACAAAAATATATTTTAATATCTTATTTTTTTTCCTTTAGCTTTGCTCTTGTACTCTCTGGACTGTGGAAAATGGACTTGATTTTTGTTCCTAATCTGTTTCTACCCAGTTTAACTCAGTCTTCACAAGTGAGCCCAGTGGTCACAAAAGCAGAAATGGAATATTTCAATCCCATGTCAGCAAGAGTAAGTAACTATAATCCTTTTATCTCTAAGACTTTTCCTTCAGAATAATCTTGTTCTTCTATAGTCTGTAATCAATCACAGCCACAAATCTTTTACATAATGTAGCTTTTTCTTCTTGAGAAAAAAATGTCAGGGTTTTATCGTTTTGAATAATTGCAGGTGATGAGAACACTAAGAGGTGAGAAAAATTGGGAAATTCTTATCTTCTGAGATACACTAAATGCCTGCCATAGTTTGGAACAGGAAAAAAGAGAGTATAAAGGAAAAGCAAGTAGAGAAAAAGCAGATTCAGTAAGAGTTCTTTCTAAATTTTTACTGTCAGCAGCCATATGTTTAGCAAAAACATCTGGATCAGGAAAATTACAAAGTGGTGCGTGTGTTTGTGCATGGCATTTTGTTCTGTGAATGAAGTAGAGCATGAATGTAACAGTTGAAATTTGGGTTAAAAGAAGTGAATATTTTTAAGTAGTTTCTCCTCTTTGTACAGACATTTTTGGCAATACACCTTCTGAAAAACTTGGCAGAAAATATTTCAATCCCCTCCCAAAATCCTGAGACTAAAAATATTTAAGAGAAGTTTCTGGAGTATGAAGAAGCCCAAAAATCACTCTTTGGAAGGCAAGAAATTGTAAATGTCACTTAGTTCCTGGAGATAGGCACTGCTCCATGCTCACAGCTACACTCCTTTGTTTTCTTATGTCAGAGATTGTATTTCAAGCAAATGTCTGGGCATCTTTAGGTAGCCACACTGTAGAATAAAAGAATGGTGCATAGTGAATGAAAATGGCTATTTAGCATTAAGAAGGAGAGATCTGTTTTGCTATTTATCTCAAGATGGGCTATTTTATACCAATAAATATGAGAATAAACACTGGTAATGGAGCTAAAGGCTATTAAAACTGGTGGTAGAACTTGTCCCAGCAACTCTGCACTTTGGTAACTCAGCTTTTGTAATCCATGGGCTCTAACAGCAGCTATGGGATTTAGGTGCAGAGCATGCAAATAGTGACACGTGCTTAACCCAAAGCCTTGCAAGCCAGAGGTCTCAAGTGTGTTCAGATTTTACAGCTTGGCCTCTGTCTGCTTTGTGATGACCAGTTCTGTTCCACTGAATGCTCCAAATTACCATTTCTCTACATATGAACTAAACAGAGACTTGTGCGTGTGTGCTCTAGGGTAAGATTCAAGTTATTATTACATCTGTCTTCAACTCTCCTGTTTATAAATCTGTGAGCTTCAAAGCCCTCAGCAAAAACAGTCTCTTTGCTGAAACCAGGAGGCACTTCTGCTTACCCAGTTTAAAAACATCTTAATGGAGAGATTCTGAAAGCCCACTGATAGAAGTAAGATGGACAGAAGCAAGATGCCCTGCTACTCAGAACATTTGTGCCAATATTTGGTACAAATCCTTCCTTAGCTGGAAGGGCCACTCCAGTGCTACTCTACCCTTCTTTCTAGTATGCAGAAGGTAAAAGTATTGCCACCACCTTGTGTTTCCCTGCTCTGAGAGGTTCTTAAGGCATCAATGGAAATACATGCTTCACTTTTCCCTGTCTTACAGCTATGGCACTACAAAACTCTTCAAGAGGAGCTGAGTTTTCTTTTCACTCAGCAACAAGTTTCAAATCAAAAAATAAAACCAGAGCAAAAAATTTAGCATGATTAACTGAGCGGTAACTTCCTTAAAATATGTTTTATAATCAAAAAGTCTAAGTAATATTTACACTGTGCAAAAAGTCCCACAAAATACTTAAGTTTAACATTTCCATAATTTGACTTGCACTTTGATGAAAGACAACTTGAACTAGGGCTTGCAAAAGAATTTACATAATAAACACTATCTCAGCTGTAATAAGAGGGATGCAGTCAAGAAAGGCAACTATTAAAAATATTCTAGAGATGCCCTAAAATTCAATTAATTATTTGGGATTGAGAATTGATGGCAGAAGAGCTGAAGAGAATTGTGGGGACACAAAGAGAAATGATGAAGTTAACAAGTAATAGGACGTTTGGCAGGGAGAGTTAGGTGCTTGCATTCTCCTCTTTGGCCAGGACAGAAGAAACAGGAAAATCTGGCTAGTGCAATCAGCTGAAGCTCAGGAGGATTGGGGAACTGTAGAACAAAGTTTAAGGGGCAAAATAATTAAACACAAGGCAATTTATTTGGATAAATTAACTGATTGCATCAGGACCATGGCAATTACCAACATGAGAAAGGCAGACGTGTTAGGATTAAGCAAGTGCAGTTTTTCCAGAAGCATGCAGTTGCCAAGGCACTGATGAGTCCTCAGAAAGACTGTCCAGAAGACTGTCCACATCTTTGGCCATGAGTATTCAGAAAAGCTGATGTCCAACCATGGCAGATGTAGGTGAAAGCCAGAAGAAAGAAGTAGAAACTATGTCATGCAAGATAGTGGAGGGACAAAGTTTGAATGACCTCACATGATTATCCTGAGCATGTTTGTGGTCCATAAACAGATGAGGGAAATAAATATTAATGAAAAAGAGAAGATGAATTAAAATAAACTTTTATAAAGCATCCATGAAGAAAGGTAGAGTGGAAAGGAGATTTCCTGTGGCTGTGATATCCTGTAACAGCATTTTGGTAGAAGTAGTGGGGAAAAAAACACTTGTTTATTTTCAAATGGGACTTGACCAGTTTGTGAGTGAGATTATATAGTAAAAAAGCCTGAGTTTGAAGAGAAGCAAATGTAGTGATCTTTCCATCAGTGTGTTTCTGGATGCACTTCTCTGTTCCAGCTTCACATTTGTGAGCTTGGAGGTTGGGAGGTTTGTCTTAATCATAGAAGTAACTCTACTGAAGGGAGAGAGAGGAAGAAAACTGAACTGTTCTGAACCTTTGCCAAGGCTTTGGAGACATTAAAATAGAAACCCAGGAATTTGTCCAAGATTTTATGTGACCTAGTTCAGCAGTTATGGTTCCCTCCCCCGGCACACACATCTTAAAAAAGACACAGTAGAACTGAAAAAAAGTAGAGAGGCGAGTGACAGAGCTGATCAAAGGTATAGAACAACTTCCAGGTGACAAGTAAATAACTGCGCTATGACTCTTAGCCTCTAGATACTTGTCTGAGGACAGACACTTTACAGAGATCTACAAAATCAGGCACAGGGCAGGGTCGTTCCACAGACAATGTGTGGTCTCTGTGAGTGTAACTGGGGGACATCAAAAGAAAGCACCCAGTGGCAGTTCTGAAAAGCAGGAGGCTGGTGTGGTGGAGCTCCCTACTGCAGGGTGATGTGAATATGACAGGACACATTCTTTCAATGAAAATCTGGCTAAGTTGCTGAAGCATGAATTGCTGCAGGATGTGAAAGTATTTCTGAGAAGAGCATTATGCTCTCCACTATCAACCTCTATTTGCCTCTGCCAACAGCAAGATGCCAGGGTTAGATAGAGTTTTGGCCTGATTTGACACAACTGAACATTTCAGAACTGGTCAGTACTTAATTAGTATGCCATGGGCAGAAGAGAGATCACGTTTGGGATCAGCCCTCTGTGCCATGCAGTGAGCAAACACAGTCCTGGCACGGTCACACAGGACAGACGTCTGGGGCCACACCTGCCTGACTACACTCCACTGCCTCAAGGCCAAGCTCGCCCAGGCCAACTGGCAGTGCAGACAGAGGGCAGGCAGAGCTGTCAAACTCTGTGCTTTTTAGCAGTATAGCCACAGCTGCCGAATGCAAGATACATTCAACAGCTCTTGGAAAATTGTGCTGTTGGAGCACAGCAGAGAACATTTGGAGCGCATCTGCAGGAACATTTGCTGAAACACTTACACCTGGGCCCTACTGTGTTTGTAATAGTGACCCCATAAAGGGGCTGGGGGCCTTAACTTCTAGTGGCTAGTCCATGTAAGGACAGTTGGGGCTTGTGAGGTATTCATGGCTTCAGAGTTACTCAGTTAACAGGGAGGAGTATGATAAGATTTATATTACTTTCTTGCCATTCTGTGGAGTTAAGCAGTACTGGAGTAAGGTAGCATTAAACCAGACCTTAAGGTTATGCTAATGGTCGGCCTTGTAATCTCTTCTCCAAGTCTTCCATCCTTGCTTTGCTCCCCCTCTCCTGATTTGCTCTACTACATTATCTTTCAGGGCGTTATCCAACAAGAATGACAGACAAGAAATAAATAGGTTGCTAGGACCACACTATAGTACCAGGAGTGCTTCCAAATTCCAGCTGTGTAAGGTACACAAGCTGGCCGCAGCCCAGTTTCAGATGGGAGTGAGACTGTGCACGTCAGGCTTCCCTACACCTCAGCTTTTGCCAAGTACCACCCCAACACATTCTCTAAACAAAATCTCTCCCCACCCACCCTGTGCCCACCACCCGGGCAGTACCCAGGGTGTAGATGGAGCCAAAACACCAAAGCTTAAGCAATCTGATGCCTGTAGGCTTTAAAGCTGTTAAACTTTTAACATTTGAATAGCTCAGCTAAAGCTATGAGTTACTCAATGTTTAAACTTAAGCACATGCTTAATTAATTTGCTGGCTTAGGGCCTAAAAGTGCAGTAGCTGTTACCTAAATGTCTCACCTACTGCTGCTCTGTGAGCTCCCTGCTGTTTTTTGTGGTCTGGGTCTTCTCTTCCCACATGCACAAAACCAAAACATCTACCCCTGCAGCCAGGGTAACCGAGGCTGCCATAACTCTTCTAGCAGCTTCTGAGGAGCTGGCTGCTGGGAGTGCATTTAGCCATGCGTGACCTTACAACTGTCCCTGGACATTGAAAGGCTCTCCTTTTCTTAGCTGGAGAAATGATAAATTTCATTGACACTTCTCCTCATTCCTACGCCCAACTGGGAGCACTTCAGAATTCAAGCTAATGTTTTTGTTTCAAGGATTTTTTCCTCCTTCTTTTCCTTTAATAGACTGCTTTGCTGCACTAGAAGTTCCTTTGCTGTTAGATCCACCATCTCCAACAAGGAAAAAGAGTTCCCTCTAGCCACCAGCTTTTGTAACAACATCCAACTGCCTCCATCAACACTTTAAATGTGGGTTTCTGTTTGTCTAGCAGTAAAACTGTAATCTGAACATCAGTGACAAGTCTACTGAAAAGTTATTTAGCTCCTAAATTATTATACTGGTTTTTCAGAGGGAAGGAAAAACAAATTTATCTAGGGGCAGACAGAATGCCAAACTGAGGCAAAAAATATTAGCCATAATAATAAACCAAAAATGCTTGGAATAATTTAAAATAAAATGCTCATTCAAAAATATTTTCCAGTTTTTGGAGAAAAGCCAGCATAGTCAAATAAGTCTGGGAAAAAATATCCTGAGATTAGAACAAGAAATAATTAGCTTGTAATAGAATTCAAAGAATCCTCACTTTAGTTCTTCAAACAGAGTCAGGAACTGAAAATATTTTTATTTCATTTCTACTTATTTTATATGAATCAAAATATACTAACTTCTGGTATTAAATCTTGCTTAAAATCAACCTTCTCAGACTTATTCAGTGATCAATGCACCCTTTAATCCACACTGAGTGCTAGGAACAAGCTAGAAAGAGCAGATCCACATCCCATGTAAAAATGATGCTGAAATATGTACAAGTTCTGCCAAACCAATATGGCTATAAAAAAATCTCTATCAAGTGGTTGAAGCAGACATGGTGTAGACAACTGACAAACAAACCCAATGACCATGTTCCAACACCACTCAGCTGAAGACTCTATCCATAACCAAGCCAAGATTATTGAGGAAATGAGGGTGGAAGATGTGATATTAATACGGGAGTGTGGGAGGTAGAACAGGGACAAAAAATCAATTTAATATAATATTGAAACAATCATTTCGAAGTGAAGTGAAAACTTGAATAATATACAAAGTAAATGATCACAAAAGCTATCACTTTGAGAGCCTGAGAAAAGACTAGAGAGAAGAAAAACAGAAATGATTGTTATAATAAGGACAGAAAAGCACAAGAGAAATCAAATCTGACATTAATTGTAGGATTGCATAGGGCTTATTGTAACTATGGAAAGATACACTGTGCTGTGGGTTGCATACTACTTTCAATATTTACATGATGTTTTTGAAAGTTAACTACTCTTTTATTATATCATATGAATAAACCAAAGAAGAGAATGTGAGAAAGGAGAATTAGTTCTCAGGACAGTGGAAAATGTGCATCAGTATTTGTCATCATATTGGTCATAGTAATTTTCCGTAGTAACTAGCTTGTCATTAAAGAATAACAAAAAATCCACACGAGTTTTTAATCTCTGCTGGAAAGTTTATGCTGTTCAAAGATGCATCAGAGCTCTCTATCAGCCATCCTGTTGGAGTCCAGTGCTGTCCCCAGACTTTGATGCCCAGTTTATGAGGCCCTGGAAACTCTAATAGAGAACATAGAATTGATGGTTGTCCCATTAGCTTAAGGGTTTTTTAGACATTTGGGTTATATGTAACAGTGATTTTGCCAGTCAAAGGGGGAACAGACCACACCAGTGCTGAGCACACCTTCCCTGCTGGTTATTCCACTGCCAGGTCCCTCAGGGAATATAGGGCAGGAGTCCCTTCTCCTGAGGGTGAGATGCAGTCAATTTTCAATTTTGGGGTGTGACAAAACTGTGTGTGTTAAACAGTGCAGAACAGGTCCTCGCAGCCACCATGCATTACTTTGTCTACTGGCAAAAAGGCCAAGAATGATAAGTGCAGCAACTACGGCTTGAATTCTCTTTAAATGCTCTCTTTGCCAGTGCTCACCAAAACTGTTCCCTTTCTGAAGAAAACCCTAAACTAATGGACGCTGGTTGCTAGGATGATACACCCACTTCACATTGTATTTGATTTCTTTCAACCTATGGGGCTATCTCACTCTTCAGTCTGACATAATAAGGCAGTTTGTTTACACTTAAGCCTTTTGAAGGTATTTGTTCAACAGCACAAGTATTTTCCACTGGGTATTAAAAGAATTGCCTTAAAATTGATTTTTATGTTTCAGTCATGCATGTCCTTCAGCAAAAAACTGATAGCAATTCACTGGTAACTGATTTCACTTGAATGTATGTTTCCTATGGCCTGTTACCAGGTGATAAATCTTTATCTATTTCTAAATATGTGATTTTAAAAAGCTGATAAATATTTGCATATTGTGAGGAAGAAAATAATACCCATTAAGAGAAGGCATTCATTTAATGTAAACTATTTATGTATCTTGGATTGTTACTAAATGAGTATCAAGCAGTGGAATTGACACTACTGTCTTCTCAAAAACCCATTTGGTAGATGTAAACTAAATGTTCACTAAATCTTCTTGTGATGCAGGCTTGCTATAAACAAAAGACCAGCTCCACTTCCTCCAAGGGATGTGGATTTCTTTTTGGAGGACTTTCCTTTTTTGAAATACATAGCAGATCATTCATTTTGTGAGGCTTGGCAAGATCAGGACAGAAGTCTGAAAGACTGACAGCAAAAATAAATGAGAAGAAAATAGTTCATGGGAAAAAATACCTGGCTTGCGTTTGAACCAACAATTGATCTAAAAATGCTATTTGATTTGCGTATAGACCATTTCTGTGACATTTCTTTTAAATATTTTCATGAAATGCATTTAAATCAGATTGTATAGGTTGAAAATGAAGTCAGTTTTAATGTTTTGTTACAAGAAAGAGAAAACTTCAAAAACCAATAATGCAGGAAGTTAAATTCTTAAAATTAAAAAAACCCTCTAAATCTTTTGGAGAAACTATTTTCATTCCTATTATTCCTAGCACAATAATGTTACTTAAGCCTCATATATGCTTGATAAAGGTTCAGTTGATATCTGTAACAGAAAAATCTCAGATATTAGTTCTTTGATATTCTTATATGCTAGGTTGTGGCCAGGACAGAAGCATGTCCTTTGAAGATTGCCATAGAGTTGGTCTCACTGCAGGAACACCTAACTTTTATGACCTTTACTACCAAAATTGGACAAGACTGCTGGAGTAGTTCACAAGAGACAGCTCCAGTGTTCATTATTTTATGAAGTGAAATACAAACGATACCTTCAGATGAGCAGCAAAATTTCAGTCATAGCAGATTCCAAAAAATACTTCTGCCTTTCATGTGCAAGGTTCAAAGCTTTTCAAATCTGGAAAGCTCAATAGCTGATGGAGAGTTGGCCAGATTCAATTCATTAGAGCACGTCTTAACTGTCAGCTTGTAAAATAAACCTTCTCCCCTACCTCTCCCACCTCCTTCAAAAAACATAATGCAACCCTGACAGAAAGCTGATAACTTCACCATGCTAAAGGAAACCTGAAATCTGCAGAAAAGGATTTTACTACGTGCTGAGCCTGGAAAGTGGAAGGAAAATAATGCAGCATTGTCCCCTACACACAGAATTTCAGGTAGAAATCCTCCAACAGTGTAGGAAATGTGTTCATGATGTACAGATTCCCTCTTAAGCAGGGATAGATGGTGTGGCCTGTGCAGAGCTATACTGTATAGAAAGGAAAGATTCATTATTTAATATAGCTGTCTACCTCTCTATCTCCCCAAACACACACAGGACTGTAAACACACACATACTCCTGAGATATTTTTCTTTTATGCATTTCAGACTATTTAGAAGCAAATCCCTATTTGTTAGCCTGTGGACTTGCATCTGCTATCTAGAGTTAGTGGTGCTCTTCCAGAGTGAATGAAGAGTTAAACTATATAAAATACTGTGTCTTAAATAAATGTTGTCCTAGGCAAACCTATCTTTTTAACATGAAGCAGGGTAATTCTCAGAAAACATCCCTGCAGGATACTGGGGTTCCTTCAATCATTTTCTTGATCAAATTCAACCCAAAATAAGGTGTAAGCACTGTGCCAGCACAATATTTTTCATTAACTGTCACACACTTGCATGCAGTATTTGGTGTGGAACATGTATTTATGACTGAGTGTGAATAAACATATATTAGAAACGCAAAACATAAAATTCCCTACTGGTGAATATTGTGCTGCTAGTTTTAGTACAATGTTTACAGTTGCAGATCTCCTGGATTTCACCATAATTAGAACAGATTATTCAATGTACAGTTTACTAGCAAATATTTCAACTATTGATTAGTTTCATTTGGCAGTGGTTTCCCTATCATGATTGCTATGGTCAGAGGAATAAATCTGGTGGTTCTTTTCACTATTATGCTGCAGGAGTAAAGGATAGAAGACAGAAGACAGAAGTAGTTTTACTGTTTCTCCACAGAGACTATACAGAAACTTCCAAACTTCTTAAAGATGCTTCTGCCATCCAAAATCCTGCTCTTCTATGGTTTTATGTGAGAATCGGCTTTCTGTTGTGTTTTTTTTTCAATGTTCTATAACCTTGAAATGGTCTATCTAGAAGCTATATACATTTCTGGAATAATGATTTGGTTCTTAAACTTCAGGATTGGACCTGCCTTGATAATATTGTGCATTATGAGATTAGCATTTTGTTTCTTCATAATATCAAACCACATTTTCATGCCAGTCCCCTAATCCTGCAGAACTTGAAACACAAGACATCCAGTGGCAGTGAGCAGAACAGAACCCAAAGACTGAGGACAGGGAGGGAAGAGTAATCTATTCCATCCCACTAAAACAGATCTTTTACATTTAAACAGCAGTATCTCCTCAAAAAGAGGTACAGGTTAGCCTAAGGGGAAGAGCAAGTGAACAGAGGAAGAATTAGATTCTCTGTTTTCTTCCAAGTATGTTCAGTTTGCAGCTGAAGGAGAATTGTTCCTTGCCCATACTACACCATGAGGAAAAGAGTAGAGAAAACAGTACAGAAAATATCAATTCCCCCTAATGATATTAATTCCCCATTTCTAAAATTCTTGTTTGGGTCAAAACCTTGTTAACAGAATCGGCCTGAATAAGAATGGAGTAACTCAGCTTCTTACAGGAGCTGGCTCACTGTGATAGTGTTCCCATTGCACCATTTTCCATGTGAAACAGTTCTGTCTGCCTTTGTCAGAACCTGAAACTAGAGCTGCTAAAAAAAAGAAAAAAAAAAGAAAAAAAAAAAAAAAAAAAGAGAAAAGGGTGTTTTATTCTATGAAATGCCCCAGAATGACTCTCAAAAGACATGTTTCTTGGCTGTTAGGGTGGCTGCCCATCTGGTTATACTTTTCCAGAAAAATTATGATTGAATATTCCTTCTCATGTGAAACAGAATTGCTAATTCAGAAATATCAGAGTGATCTGTTTTTTGTTCTGTCACAGCCTGGTGTTCAGGTTAGTCTATTAAACTACTTCAGCACTTTATTTCACCTACTCCAAATCTGCTGTTCTTTAGCCAGGCTTTGAATACAGTAGTCCTGACTCATACTCCTTGACATTCCCTCAGATATGTGTAGTTCAACAATCCATTTAGCATTAAACATTACACTTTAGGAATAAGATTTAATGGTCTTGTCCTGCAGAAAGTGTTTTTACTGAATTTGGAAACAGTCAGGACCAAAATTGGCCAAAGCCTCTCTGGTCCATGGATCCAGAGATCACTTTTCCTCTGACTACTCTGTGGTTGTGGCACAGGTTCATTGACAGTTTCATCTTTTCCTCTTCTCATTTTTCCTGTTAGACGGTTGCCTGAAGTGTTCATTTTCTTGTTTAGTCACACATGTTCCCATTGTTCCAATTTTTTAAGAGTTTTTCTCCAACTTGCTTTCTTGTGGGAACTTTTGGCTCTTGTTATCTTATATATATGAGATCTTATATACCATGTACTAAGACCAAAAGGAGTGCATTGTACTTTACTAAGTAGCACCTTGCTTTGTCAGTGGTGCTGCTTTGAGCAGGATGGCTGGACAAAGTCACTGTTAAAAGTGACTGGGGAGCCAGACTTCACCTGTGTGTTTTGTAACAGTGGCAACCTTCTCTTTGCCACCCAGAGTCTGGAAAATTCACATTAACTCACCATTTAGCATTATCTATCTGCTTTTGTCTGATCACTGATTTACCTTTGAGTTTTATAACTAATTTTGCACCAAGTGCTGATTTAGTGCCAATTATGGTTTGGATTAAAGGTGCCTGCTCATCATCATCATGGCCTGTGAATCATCTGCTAGAACTCTTCCTGTGTATTCATTAATTTGTGCTTGAGAATTGCTTTACAATTGTTATGTAGTACATAAATGCTGATTTATTGTTTTTCTGAAATGTGCTGTTACTGATCATCCTGTTGAGGTTTGTTCCAGAGCTTTCTGGAGACAGTACTGACTGTACTGTGTTCTTGGCAAATCCATGGGCAGGAACTTGCTACCCCAAAGGAAGCAGGAGAGCTGAGTAATGATGGCACAAACCTTCTGCTGCTTGGACAGAAATCTCAGCAATCTCTGTGGCCCTTGTCACTCAGAGGATCAGAAGATGAAGAAAGCAGTGTGTTACTGCAGAGGATAGCCTTTCCCTCCTTCCACACTCCTTAGGGAGACACTGGTACACCTTCAGCCCACCCTGACTGCACTTGGCAATCCAGGATCTCAGCAAATGCTTTGCCATCATGTTTTCTCTCCTTCTGAGTGCAACAGCAAAGCAGGTTTGGCATCTCCTCCTTACAAGCCTCACTGCTCTCACACATACATCACACAGAGACTCAGATCACTACTTAAGTAGGATTTCTTGGCATCACACACTGCATGATTCAGTCTGGGTGGTCAACGTCCATTTGATTCTTTAAAGGAAAGACAAAAATCCATGTACATTTTTAAACAGAACAGAGTCTACCAGATAAAGGAAATGTCTTTTTCTTGTATAACATAGAGTTTTACCAGGCTGTTCAGCTGAGTTTCCCAGCCAAACCCCAAAAGAGGTCCTGAATGGTGCCATCTCTAATGGTGGCTGACTTGTGCCTGTACAGAGCAATTTTCTGCCTTTTGGAACAGCCTATCCATAATTAGAAAAACACCTTAAAATCAGGTTACTAGAAAGAGACAAACTTTGGAGACACTGGCATCAAATTGTTAAGTAATCTATTATAACCTGAGAAACAAAAATAGAAGCATAGAATGGAACATCAAACCTCATCGAAAATTTTAGTTTCATTCTTAGCTGCTCACACTGATCTTTCTTTCCCCAGGGTGTCTCTCTCTATCTCAGGCAGAAACCAAGCTCACACTGTCAGTGTGCTGCTGTGGAGAGCTGCCACGTAGAATATCTGAGCCAGCAAAGCTGAGGGACCAGTTTGAGAAGTACCAGCATGGAACAGACCTATTGCTATGGTTTGTCTGCTGTTTGTATGTTAGATTGTTCATTGAAAGCAAACTTCGAGGAAGGCCATTTTCATTGTATTCCTCTCTGTTCCTATAATTACAATTTCATGTAAAGCAACAATACTTTAAACACTCTTAAGTCAAGGGGTAAAAGAGGTACCAATCTTATTGGCAGAAATAAAAGCTGTATTCCACCTACAAACAGAGGCTCTTCCTGTAGCAAAAATGGAGAATGGTGCCTGAAAAGCATTTTAACTTCACATGGCTGTTGCTCTTCTCTTTGGAAAATCCAGTTTCTTCAGCAGTCTGTGATACATGACTTTCTCAGTCAAACTGGCACACAGAAAAGACTACTTCATACAGACTACTTCAAAATAGGTTATTCAAAGGTTTGTTGATAGAAGAATGCAGAATTATTAATGAAAAGTTTGTCCTGCCTAACATAACCGTGCTGAGCTCATTCAAGCCTAGCCCAGCTATGAATGAGATCCATTCAGTTTAACATAGGAAGGGCTTGCAGAATTCAGATTCCAAGTTTGACACAATTAATAGTGTATATAAGTTCAAGAATGTTGCTGTTAGTATGGAGTGTATTCAAGACAAGTGATCGTATTTCATAGCACACTTAGAGGGTGAAGAGGCACTTGACATAAAACACTCTCATTTCCATAATTCAAATCATTTGGTTGTTCAAGAAGATTTATATTTTCTTCAGTCTCTTTCCCTCCCTTTTTCTACTAATTTCATATGTAACGTAAATTTTATTTTTCTCCTGCTCCAGTTCCTTGCCTTTGGGACGATCTAAACAAACAAAAAATTCTCCCCAAACTGTTGTGATCTAAGTTCCAGCAAAACTGAATAGCAGCAAAACTAAAGCACGCTTTTGCATTTAGTGGTTCTGCAGCTGTATGAAGCAAACTGTAGCATTGTTGTGAAATTCATATAATGAAATGAATAGCAATGATTCTGCCTGTAACAGGCATAAACAGAAAGAGAACATATTGAGAAAGTCACATGAAACTGGCAAATCTTGAAACAAATCAGAAGAAAATAGTGCCACTTGAAAAAAAATTTGTATTTGGGGAGCATATAATTTTGTAAATGGAAATCCTGCTGTCAAAAGAACTGTGATATTGATTTTTTACTTTTTTTCTTCACTCAAAGAATCCTCTTTTACCAACCTGGCTATACAGCTATACTAGGACCACTAATGAAATATCATACTGACTTCAGTTTCCCTCAGATCTAGAACATATTGACAAAAAAGCAGCCTCTGCTTCAGGAGAGCATCCATACTTAGGTGTCCAAGTTCCACTGAAATCAACATGCTTTAGTTCATATAGCTGCTGCCTCACGTTGGGGACAAAAAAGATCAAAAATGCCATGTGAAGCAGATACTTTTCAATACAGTGTACCTCTAAAGCAGGGAAGTAGGCATGTAGGATATGATTTTTTTTTTTTTTATTTTAGGCTGTAAAAAGGGCAGAAAAGTTATCTCAGTTACAGAGAAGCATATAAATGTGATTGATGGGCTGGGATAAAAGCAAGAGAAATGCAGAACCAAGACAGCTTCAGAGTACAGGAAACAGTCTGTCCATCAGATGCTATGTTTACATACCACCCCCAGTGCTGCTGCAAAGCTGCTAGAACAAGAAAATGCTCCATGAAAGACCAATTAGTTAGATGTTTAACATGTATGCCGGAAGGAAAACTTGGCCTTGATCGATAAACCTGGAAAGCATGTTTACCCTGCAGCATCTATGGTATTGTGGTTCCTCAGCTCCTCAGAGACACGCAAGCACTGGCAACACCTTTTGCCAGAGGCCCTCAGGGGCTGTTTTTGGGTTTTCTTGACATAAAAGCCTAGCCTCAAATTAACATGAATTGAAGATTTGAGCTGCAAGTAGCTCTTAGCAGATACAAAAATAACATTGATGGAGATGAGACAGTTGCAAAGCCCTAGACCTGAAGTGGAAATGAAGCAGCCTGTACTGGGCGCCTAACACACACTGCACACTGCTGTTCCAGGTGGTAAGGCCTGGCTTGTGCTTCTGTTATCAGCACTGAAAACTGAAGAAAAAAAGAACAAAACCAAAGTAAAAGAAAAAAACAACCAAAACCTAAACTAACCAACTAGCAACAAAAACCCCACCAAGTCTTCCTGAACAAGGAGCTCCTTTCAGCTGGATATTAATTAGAGAAGCAAAAGCTGAATCTCCTGGCCCTCTGCTGAGCTCCTCGCAGTGAAAAGTACAAAGTGAGGGCCTGCTGTGTGGGTAAACTGATGACTCACTTTTAATATCAGGTTGAGCCAGGATCTTGAAGGCTGCCAAGTTAACTCTACAGGGATCCCCACTTCAGCCCACTCACATTTCCTAATAACAGCACAGCACTTCAGCAGGCCGCTCTTAAGTGAGGCACTTTGATTTGTAAACAGAGGCGGTCTCGGAAATAACGTACCAGTGTGGTTAGCTGGATAATGCCGTAAGACAACAAGGTATAATGGCAGCACCGGTATTAAATGGCCAGAGGATATTGCTCAAATTTGAATGTGACAGCGATTAATAAGAGATAATTTTTAATGGTATTTTAAAATTCTACCCCTGCTTTCTGCAGTCCCGGGAGAGGTATTACTGTCCCTCTTTGAATCATACAGAGAGGAAAAGGCTGCTGTAAATGCATGCCTACAGAAGTACATGTTTTAAAGAATTTTAATTTATTGTTAGATGACCAAAAAATATTTTATACAAAATAGACTGCTTGTTCCTGTGTTTTGACATAAGGGCTTAAGCTATCATACTTGCTGGAATAGTTTTATAGGTTCTTGAGATATTTTATTTTGGGTCCCCAAGTCTCAGCCTGGTAAAATTTAGGATGTGCAGAAACATCTCAGAGTACTGACTCACTCCTGGCAGATTTGCATTTCATTCTATCCTGGCATAAGCTATGACTCATGCACTGCTGCCACACAGATCAAACGGTGAATGTTTATTGTCTTGGTCACATGACTGAAAATATATCACCGTGTAAGCTCTGACTTAGGCTTCCTGCTCCAGGACAAACCTCTTTCTGTTCGGACATAAAAAAAATTCTTAAAAAAGATGTCTGTTTGGTTATAAGGCTGCACTGCCAAACTGATTGCAAATCCAGTAGTGTATTCTGAAATGTTAAACAACTCCATGAAGGAGGTTTAACTCCCTACCCACCATTCTTACATACTTTACCCACTTGGCCAAGGCTTCAACTTTCTTTGTGGCAAGCAGTCTTCCACATGCCTAACACTTGGCACTCTTTCAGGATTATGGTCTTGTGCCTGTCCCGTATACACAGCATAATGTACAGGAGGTTTAAGTCCTGTGGTAGGAAATGAGTGCTTTTTCCCTCTCACTAAATCATTTTTACTTCCACTGGGCAGTCGTAGAAAGTGAGGAGAAAATCCTAACCAAGGGTTATTTAAAAATCTGAACCCAGGCAAAAGAAAGGAAAAGTTCTTAGCTGACTGGTGCTACTGCAGCCACCTAATGTCCCCCAGCCAAGGTCCTGGGGCAGGAAACATCCACGACACCGTCAATCCACTTCTGCTTCATCTGCAGTAGATTGTCAGCCGTTAACTTCCTGCTAGGGTAGTGCTCCATAGACCTCAAGAGGTAACCTCTCTCCACATTAAGGTCCTGAATGTGCCTTATGTTATTCATAAACCATGATTTTTCTTCTGATGTCTGTAATGGTACAATATGATATAAGGCTTTTTCAAACTTTATTCAGAGTTCAAGCAGAGAACTGATTTTAAATTACCTTAAAGATTGCAACGGTAAAAAAAAAAAAAAAAAAATTAGTAATTCTTAACTGTACCAGGTGTAGCAGCTCTTAGAGATATTGGTGATAGTATATTTCTGCATGTATGTGAGGTAGTTATTTTGGCATGTAACCATTGGCTGGAAGCCTGTTGGGAAGAGGGGGAAGAAGCCACCAATTTTTCAAAGAAAATAATATTAAAACATTATGTAAGTAATGTTAAGTATGTAAGTCACAGAATCACAGAATCAATTAGGTTGGAAAAGACCTCTGAGGTCATCAAGTCCAACCTGTGACTTAGTACCATCTTGTCAACTAGACTACAGCACTGAATGCCACATCCAGTCTTTCCTTAAACACCTCCAGGGACAGTGACTCCACCACCTCCCTGGGCAGTCCATTCCAAGGTTTTGTCATCCTTTCTGTGAAGAAATTAATCCTTATGTTCAACCAAATCCTCCTCTGGTGCAGCATAAGACCATGTTCTCTAATCCTGTCACTGGTTGCCTGGGAGAAGATGCCAACCCCCACGTGGCTCCAACCTCCTTCCAGGCACTTGTACAGAATGATAAGGTCTTCCCTGAGCCTCTTCTGTCTCCAGGCAGCACACCTGCAACTCACTCACCTGCTCCTCAGAGAACTTGTTTTCCAGAACTTACACCAGCCTTGTTGCCCTTCTCTGGACAAGTCACTGTGGCATTTGCTGCTCCTGAGTTCCTGGTTGGCTGCTTATTGATTCTTCATGTTCTAAGTTATATTTCTAAATGAAGCATCTTTTAAATTTTAGATTTTGTGTGAGTAACCTCTACCAATCTTTTTTGTCCAATATAGCCCATAACTGCAAGAACTTCAATGGGATTTGGGTGCAGGAAGTGCAAAATTTATCTCAAAACTTTTCGAAGAAGTAGCAAAAAATGCCCTTCTCCTACGTATGAACACTTGTCATAATGAAGGCTGTGCAGAAATAGTGGTTTAATTATAATTGCTCACCATACTTTTAGGCAACACTAACTGTAAATGACCTTTGTGTTTTCAGTACACTGAAATGAGTTCATTTTTAATTGTGATGCTATTTTTCCACTGATACAGAAACAGACTGAGACAGCATGGATATAGCCTTCTCTATTCTGGTTTGATGAGAAAATGCCAAAGCTAAGTCATCCCCAGTGTTCATAGCAATTAAACCTGGCACAGGTACAATAACATTATTTTCTTGCTGTTGGGGCTAATCCTGATAGTATAGATGTGACTGTTTCTCATTTCAGTATTTTGTACTTGATAATCTTCTCAGAAAACAGCATAAGGACATTGATATTTTTCAGCAGTTTCTTAAACCAGGCACATGTTAAAAAATATCAATGAGCCTTCTATGGATATAGATGTCTCAGAACATTCAGGATAGTAATGAGAGTCAGAGACAACCATGAAAGAGCCTGTGAATGAGGAGTGGGAATGAGATGCACTGTATCATTTTCATCTGCTTGATGGAAGTCACAGGAATAAAATTCCAAACTTTTGTAATGCCCATGAAAACACAGGGGCTCCATATTGCATTGCGAGCACATGATGCAGTAAGAAGCATTCTTCTCCTATTGTACTGAAGAACATAAGTTTTTAACTGTTGTGGGGTTTTTTTTGGTTCCCACCCCAAGTAAAACACCAACCCAAAACACCTTTTCCCTCCAAAATAGCCATGTGTCAGAGAACTCACCTGGCATAGTGCTGAAATAGCTAAATATCAAGGCTCATCCTTGACAAGCTATAGAAAATTTTCTAGAACCAGAATGTCTCTCCAGGAGCTGAGGCAATTTATCCTATCACCTCCCTTTCTGCAAATTTTGGGTGTTTTAATATCAATAAATTTTCTGCCAGTGCTTGGCTGGAATGAAAGCACACAGATGCACTGATATCAAGGGGTTTGCATTGCTTGTGTCTGCTGTGAACACACCACTAGCTGGGAGGTTTCTGTAAGGTCCTTCATAATCCAGAATTCCATTTACTTTTTACCTACAAAAAATTAGCAAGTTTGGAGTTCCAGCTGCTGGATTGGTTTACAGATTTGACTTTATCTGACAGCCTGCTTTATAATTCTAGTAGTGACATGTAGGAGACTTATTTTGGCCTGTGAGAGATTAAACAAGACCAGGCCAGCCAGGCCTCTAGAGAAGCCCATGTGACAATAAGAAGTGCAGATTCAGCAAACCTCTGTCTTTTCTGTAGCCCTAGTTCTGCAAAATAAATGTATACATGAGCACTTCAAACTAATTGTGGAAACTGAATGAAAAAGATTAGATATATTTGAGAGTTTAGGAGCCTAATTGCTATGAATTTGAGAAAAAAATTAAAAGTGATTTTGAGGAAAAAGCTTAATACCTTGTGATTATATTATTAAAGCAGACAGTTGCAATATTTTGCAAAAGTACAAAAGAGATGTAGTTCCACCCCCAACTTCTTGCAGGAATTTTTGTGTTTCTTTTATTGCTTTCATCCTAGACTATGGCAGAGTGGCAAGGACTCCTTGTCTACAGGAAATTTACATGAAAGATACTTTGGAAATAAGTAGTAGGTAGGTTAAAAGTGCAAGAGTGAGTCCTTTTTTCTAATGAACATTTCTGATTTGAAACTAATCCATCAATAAAAAATTATTAGCACCTGATAAGAGACCTGATATTGCAATATACCAGTATGAATGACATTCATTCTCTGCTTGTTGTGCCTGTTCATGGACTGAGCAATCCTTGAATGCTGGTTCCTGTTACCACCAAAGCCAGATAAGAACTCCTTTGCTATTTCACCAGCTGTTCTGATGAGGATTCTGGGACCCAGGAAGACCTCACCTATTCTCCAGTGTAGGATTTCATCTCTTGTGAATTTTAAGGCCAGAAAAAATGAGTTTCAAAGAGCACACCCACTTCTCTCTGCAGATCTCAACATCAATTTGCTAATCTAATTAACATCCATGACAATTTAAACAATACATTGACTCAACTGCTCATGGAGCCCCATGGCACCTAGTGAAGTTACTTTCCAACACTGCTGTAAATCAAAAGAGAAAATCTAAGGTGGCTGCAATTTGCTCTATGTTTCAGTTTGGGACCTTGATTGCTTTACCAACTGTTCATTGATGTTGTTTTCATAGCTTGCTAAGGAATACTTTGTTTCTTGCTCCAAGATTTTTATTTGTACCCTCACCTTACATGCAAGGTAGCCTTCAGCTTGAATATAATATGCTTAAATTCAAAAAGAAAACTCAAACCAATTCAGGAAAAGGAAAAGGAAAGGAAAAAGCATACAGCAAAGGAAAAAGCATACAGCAAAGATTTAACATAAGCAGTAGAAAACCATGTATTTCTTTGGCGTTTTGCTTTTAAGGCTTCCATTCCATCTGGGCACTATTCCCATTCTTACAGGGAGCAATACAGACACATTGTTTGAGAAGAAAGTAAAAACTTGGACAAAATCTTCAACAACAGTTTCCGTGGAGAGAGCAGCCCAGCAAAACAAAGTGATGGATAAAGAGTGGAACAAAAATGTTATTGGCTTGAACTGCTAGATGGTAACGGAAAAGCAGGAGAAGAGAGAGCAGAGAGGCCCAGGGCGGATCAGCCCTCAGGACAGATGTCCATCACTGACCTGGCTGGGACAGTTCCTGTACTCTGGGCTGGTTCCCTCAGAGAATCAGAGACAGAGCATGGACCTCTAACATGGAGTTTCAGGCAGGTCTGGGTCATGATGCAGACTGTACTCAAATCAATACCTTTTCTTGTGCTGAGAAAGTGTCTGGGAAGAATCAGCTCCCACCTGTGCAAGTTTTGCCACAATGCAATTTCTAAACCAAAATTAAAAATGCCAGAGAAAAACAATCGTCATGTCCAGTAGATATTTCAATTTCCCAGCTAGCAGACCCTTAATATTTTATACCACCATTTAAGTAGTTTTTGCTGTCTTACATTTGTACAGTTGTTTCATATAATACTATGTGTACAATTCTGTTAAATATGAAGAAAACCCAATAGTATAATTAAGGGTCAATGAAAGGTGAAAGTATTGATAAGATTTGCTTAAGTAGCATATCCAAGGTGCAGTTTTTTTTCTTGGATGGATTTCACTTATTTATAGACAAGACTGTTAGAGCTGACAGGAGATTATGAAATCAAGGGATTTGATGTGATCCTGTGGGTTTAAACACACAGATGCTAAATTTTCTTCTACTAACAAAATTCTCCATAAGAAGAAGTCTGGAAATGAAATGGAATATATTTATATTTAATATTTGGTCATCCCCATGTGTTTTTTTCACAATATTTTGCAAATGTCAACACCTGTAAAATACAGCCTCACTATCTGATGTCCTTTGTGCAAATACCTTTTAAAAAACCTTTCTGAGACACTTTCACTTCAGGTAAGTAATCTTAATCTTTGCCATTTTTCTGTGTGCCTTTTTGTATTTATAAATTTTCCCTAAATAATCCCATAGCCCTCAATGATTTTTTTTTCAGTAGTTCTAGTTTTTTTGGTGTGTATCTGGCAATAACCCCTATATTCTTGCTTGCATGCTTGCACATACTGTCCCATCATCTCTACTGACAGTGTTCTATGGATTCTGCAGGGTGAACACACTATTTATTTCTCTATTAATTAATAATCCTTTCCCTAAATGGATCACATACTGCAGATATTATTTGTGACCAAAATTGAGGCTGCAGCCAATATTTTATATGGTCAGATATTTCAAAGGTGGAATAGATTTTACTTTAGAGATTCCCAAATCATTCTTGAATTTAAAAGTGTAAGGACACCATAGGACTCAAAAAATAATGTGAATCTGGATTTGAGATGACTCTGAGAAGCTTCTGCCGCTATAATGTAAGCAAGAGTCATAAAATCATAGAATCATGAAGGCTCAAAAACCCTCAAAGATTGTTGAGTCCAAGCATTATATTCTGAATTTCAAATGCATCTAGCACCATGTGAGTGTAATTCTGATTTGGATTGGAGGATGTACTGTAAGACACTTTAATTTTTGTCCTCAGTGTGTAAATGGATTTTCCTAAGTATAAAATCTAGTTCAATGATTGAACTAGTCAAGTTCTACTTGACTGCCTTCAGATTTTTTGTTATTTAAACATACATATTTTATAGTTCTTGGGCATATGTGTTCTATATGTCTAGTTATCAATTTATAATTTTCATAGAGTCTATAAAATTGTAAATAGACATTAGGTGTAATTTTTTTTAATCCTCTATGTCCAAACAAATTATAATTTAATGGATAATGTGTGGGTTATAATTGGACCAAGAAGAAATAAGAATGGGGTGTTACTCCCAACAACTCTCAGTTACTGGTAGAACTATGAGAAGACAGGGTTGCACTGGCTGCTCTTCCCCTAAAGCCTCTGGGAGCTGGATGGGCTGTGGAAGAGCTCTGGCAGAGTGACCTGCAGGCTTGAGGTTCCTGCTGGACTCTCACCACCTGCCCTCCTCCAGGGGCTCCAATGGAAAACCACAGCTCAGTCCTTTGGGCTCGTAACTAGATACAACCCACTTGAGAGAGTTAAAGAAAGGATGGAAAAAGGCAGCCAAACCATCAGGGCAAGCACATCAAACTCTGTCCTGACTACTGGTTCTGGAATAATACCTCACCTGAAATGCATACTCCCAAGTTTCTCCTCCAGTTTCTAGAAGTGATGGTTATTACAGAAGAAATCAGTAAATGTCAACGTGCATAAAATATGGGGCAGATCAAATAAAGGCATTTCAGTATTAAAAGCCATTAATTTTGAGCAACATACATTTGAATTACAATATTATTAAATTCCATTAAGCTAAAATGATATATTTAGCTCAGACTTCAGCGTGCTAATTTCATAGTCCCCTCCAAGCTGTTCCTGCAAAGGTGTTAGGGGGTAATTAACTGCCATTTTCTCAGTAATTCAGAATCTGCAATCAATCAAAATGCAGGGCCTGGGTGATTGTAGAAAACAGTAACACTTAGTTTATTATGTAGTACATTCTCATTCTGGTTGTTTTATGATGGGATCAACTACACTTTTTCCTCAGAATTTATTATGCTTACCCTTCAGCCAATTAGTTTTTCTCACTTTACTTTAACCTAAAACCTGGTGAGTTTGTTATATATATGTGTAAGTTTGCCCATCAGTTATATTGGTCATAGACCTGCAGGACTGCGTGTGTTTAAACAATTAGGAACCCAGTATTGTCCAGAAAAATGGCAACTTTGCTTTCTTAAAGCAGTGTTTGCTCTTTAAAATATATGCAGGGGAAAAGGAGAGCAGCGAGGAGGCTACAGGTGCCTGGCATGGAGGGATGCCCAGAGCCACCAGGTACAAACAAGCTGTGGAGTCCTGGTCTCCAGTTGCTGGAGCTGGCTGTGGTGCCTGGATTGGTTGTGCTTCCAGACTGTGCACAAGCTGCCAAATCAGTTGTCACCAAGGCATTGTGATAACAATGAAGCAGAGATATTTTATCTTCATATTCAAAATCAAGCGTAGAGGTAGTATTTCCACTAAAGTCTCATTTGGTTTTGGAACTCAGTCCTGGTGCTTTGGCACATGTTGACTTTACAGCTACTCTCACAGGGAAGGAGATTTTGAAATTATAGCCAGTTAAGTGGAGAGTTTGCTGAATGTTACTGGTGTGGATAACGGTAGCAGGCCTCCAAGATGCCCTGATGGGAAAGTATAGTTGACTTAGCACATTTTTGTTTCCTAGCCATTAAAACCTGCATCTGGAAATCCTTCTCTAATTTCACAGCTGTGGTGTTGAAACTTATGGGGTTGCACTGGAGTTTATTCAGTTAAAAAAAAAAAAAAGAAAAAAAAAAAAAAGACAGAAACTCTGAAGCAAACTAAACTTTGACAAGAAATTTACCAATGTAAAGCCATAAGAAGGCTGAAAGGCTCCTGCTGTTCCTGAGAGTGTTGGCAGAAATTATTGTCCCAGTGTGATAATGCTGACTGGACATTGTGTAGTATTGTTCAACCGCAGCACTACAAACACCTTGACTAGGACATTAATTAACATAAATATAATTTTAAAATCTTGCTACCCTATTTTATTAACTCCAACACCTTAGGTGCTCACAAGTCCAGAACTTTAAAGTAGCTCTTAGGTGGAGCCTGTGCTCTTATTCTGTCACTGCCATATGGTGTGCCCTGTAAGAATGCATTCAGAAGTCCTTATCTAGGCAGGACTGGGCATTGTGTCTGATTTCCCAAGGGGAGGTTAGCACATTTGGCAGATCTATAGAGAGCTCCTTTATGGTTAATATCTACCATACCGCTGCTGGTGCTGCCCTCTACTGAGGGCAGAGACCACCTGGCTAAGGGACGGGTTTGTCTGACTCCCAGCACTATTATTTTCCCTTACTGATCTATAGTGGACAAAGAGGCTTTTTTTTTTTTTTTTTTTTTTGAAGAGGTCACAGTCTAGATCAAGAGTGTGACACAACATTCTGACAGGTGGGAGACCCAAACAAAGTACAGGTTTTGCATACAAAGGAGTTGTCCCAAAAGCTAATGCCAAAGAACATGGAGACAAAGGATATTCAGTTTGTAGATTGCATCACTAAATGTGGGATACACAAAAAAACCTGAGAGGATCAAGATAAACTCCCTGACAAGAAACAACTGTTGTTTTAAAGGTACACTATATTATGTTTTGACTCAAGTACTCTATTTGGATCTGAATAATCGTAATGACCTCATAAAGTATCTGAGAGCACAGAATTTGGTAAGATAAATTGAATATTTATTTCCAAGAAAGCTTAAAGAGACATGATATTGAAGAAGTGACACAAAATTGAGATTTTACAGTGTTCTAGGTAAATGTTTGCTAAACAAGAAAAGTAGCAGTATTACCCTTATGATGGTTGCAATGACGTAGTCAAAAAATGACAAGTGGTATTTCAGTCTCTCTGACATAGCACCCCACAAGCCTTAATGTTTTGTTTGTTTGGTTGGTTTTTTCCCTTGAAAAACCTGTGCCAACATATATTTCTATTTCTTGGTTCCAAAAATATATGATTATATAGAAAGAGGTGAATAGAGGTCTCGTATTTCCATTAAGATGAAAGAGAAACACATAGTGAAGTGGAGTAATAAAGAAATTTTGAGACAATGAAGTTAGGAACAGATGTTGCTGTTTATTTTTATTTCTCTCTCCCCCTCCTTATAATTACAATAAATTATCTCTTTCTGTAATGATTAGGGAAGAAGAGGATTATACCAAGGTTAGACAGAAGAATAAGATAAAAGTAACTATTACCCCACTTAAATCCTCTATTCAACATTACTCCAAGGTGGAATTAAAGCTACTATGTAATCTGGTGCTTTAAATGAGTGAAGATATCAGAGCATTGCACTGTTTTTAGACACACTACAGGAAAAAATTATGAGAGTTTTCTATCTGGAGTTTGAAATCTGGTATGAATGAACCATATCATCACATAATTGCCTATTTTATGTTGATTAAAACATCAGAAATAGGAAAAGCAAGTAAGGATTCAGCAATGTCAAAAGCAGAAGTCATGTCAAAAAAACCCAGGGCTATTCCACATACTTACTGTGCAACTGACAGTATAAAATACACTTATATTGTTGAAGAGAAGGTTAGTTAATCTGAACCATTCATAACTCCTTAGGAGTAGCACCAAAGGAACAATTTAGTTAGCTACATTGTTCACTGTTCATCTTGTTTGCCTGCCTTTTTCATACTCGAACTTTGAAAATCAAACCAGACATTTTTACAGCAGACTTTTAGCCCTTTGCTCCAAGTGTGTTTGCAATGTTCCAGAGTTTAGAAAAAGATCCTAATCCACTGCTCCTTGTAACAAACCCCTTAAGAATTCTAGGCTAAATAAAAGTATTGGTAATCATATACATGATATCTTCTAATATAAGCATAGAGATCAAATAGATAGCAAAAAAGTAAAAAGTACTAGGAACAAACATCTGTGTTAATATGAATATGACAAATTGTTTTCCATCTTCAGTAACAGTAACTTCTATGATAAATACAGGGGCTCATTAAGAATTTTTACTTTGAAAACTGTAGAACGGAACTGCTGTGTTAGAATCCAAATATATTGTGGTTTTGTGGTGGGGGGGATTTATTTTCTTTTTTTTTTTCTTTATAGGCAGACAAGTCATGTTATTTATCTGTCCTCCAGAGGAAAAACGTGAAATTTCAGCAAGATGTAACTGAGAGGAGACATTCAGATCTTGGAAAGCCAACAAGGTCTGAAAAAAATGAATTAAACCCCAAATTATTGGAGCATCTCCACCTAGCCTGAATCACTTGGAAAATCTTTAACAGGGCCAAAATGTGTGTGAATTGTCATGAGCAATGCAAATACATCTTTTAAGAGGTATTGCAAAGTTTTCTTTTAATTTATGAACTATTACTTCTCACAAAACCATACGACAAATGGCTTTTTACTTTCTCCTCCCATAAAACCATACAAAGCTTTTTGCCAGGCTAGTAACCATTAGCAAAAATGTTAATGTTAGTTTTGTATTGTAGGAGTCTATCTCCTGGGATACAGATACAGTAGCATGATTTAAAGTTTCGCCACAGTAAGGGTCTTTAAGTTTCTGCACACGTTGCAATTTTAATAGAATGTATACAATCTTTCTGCACTCAAATGTTTTTTTGTATTATACTTTGTTCTATTAAAAAATGACACATATGAAACTGTACTTAAAATCCTAAAGAAGATATGAGTACTTCATTATACAATTCTCATACTTCAAGGAATGATTTCCTTTAAAATGGTTCAAGCTGAAACTTGGCGCACAAAGTTCTAATTGGGGAAAGGCTGGGATGCAAAATGGGTTTTAAGAAGTTTCACATAAATCAGTCTTGTCATTTTTTAATTACTTTTACAGAAGAGCATGACACCCATTTTAGTACCATTTCTTGTTCTCTTAATATTTGCCAAGACTTAAATAGAAGTAAGGGGTTTTTCGGAGTTGTTTTCACAGTATTTTCTTGTCGGTTTAAATAATTTCACCTTAAATAGAAAGTTTACCAAGTCACAAATCCTACTTAGAACTTGCTTTGCTTCTCTCTGAGCATGTGTAGTGATGAATGCTTTAAACTAATTTAGTGATGTGAAAAGTGCCAAACTGTCCTATGTAAAAACTGAAATAGTGTGTTTGTGCTGAGAATATTATATTAATGATATATGATATGATATATGATATATGATATATGATATATGATATATGATATATGATATATGAGATATGAGATATGAGATATGAGATATGAGATATGAGATATGAGATATGAGATATGAGATATGAGATATGAGATGATGTTTTTAATATTGTATATATGTTTTTATTTTATCTATATTTATATATTTAATATAATTTTAAAATTATTATTTTATTGGTAAACTTGCAGTTGGAGCATTGTATACCAGGAAGGCCTGTAACTAGCAGATGTGGGAGCTGCTGACAAGGATGAAGCTGGTAATGGAAGCATGCTGGCTCATCTGTGCAGCATAAAAGATGACCTGGCACACATCACTGTATTTAAATTACATCCAGGATACTACTCTACCTCTCATTAGACCATCCAAAATTTTTCTGAAAGCAAAGGAAAACACACTGGGGTGAAAGAATGCTTGATAGAGACTCTTTGCCAATATACAGCAAAAAGATCAACTTAATTCCCCATGATTAAACACAGAGTGAGCTACTGTTGAGACCTCTTAGCTAGAAACTGTCCCCAGTTGCTTCTCTGCAAATCCAATTATTCAGTTATTTTCCCAAAGTAGTAGGATATGTATTTTCTCTGGGTAAAGATAGCAACTTTTGTTCATTTCTTACCAGTTCAGTAAAGAATATAAACCTTACTTTACCTATCTCCTTTTGATTTATTTTTCCTTCTTTAGGTTATGAAGGCATTAATGCATGTGTTCTAAATACCTACATCCAAAATGACTAGCAATGGACAGATTTCCACAGATATATTTAAGACAAAGGATGGACCTAATTCTTCAGCTGGGCTTTTATTCATTTTAACTGTTGCTTGTTTTTGTTTTTCATTACAGACAGTACAGTACAAAAAGAGGGGACTGTTCCATTCCTGGGGCAAGTACCTACATCCTCAGTAACAACCCCTAGAATTATGTGAATTAGGAAATACGTGCCAATATACCTTAAGACTGTTGTTTTTATTTTTCATTAAATTTATATTTTCTTGCCAGAAGCATTTTCTTGGTAAAAATAATTCAAATCCTTTTGGGGGTTCTTTTTTTATTGTTATTTTTTTAGATTTAATATCTGCTATACTCTGTTCAATGTCACTGTGTTAGTACAGGAATATGGCTATAACATTCCTGCATGTAAAACTGTACATCAGGCACATTTTAACAGATTTATGTCATCAACCCCTACACAATATTAATCTTTCTTCAAGGTCATTTTTAGCTACCAAAGTAAGAGTCTTTGTAAAATTTCCAAGGCAGCTTTCAAGCCAGGTCAGTTGCAAGTTTTCAGGTGTTGGGAAAAAAAGAAAAGAAGAAGCTGAGGAATTCATAAAAAAAGTTTCTTGGCAAAGTGTCCATAAAGGTCTGTGATGGGAGACTAACCATTCATCAGCATCCATGCAAGCTGTCCCTGTTATGAAAACCAGGGCACATTTAAAGGAAAAATAAACAGATTTATCAGTCTGATTGCAATTTTATGAAGTACAATGTTGAAAGGCTTCCCCTGTCTGTTCCAGACACTGACAAGATAAACTAGACATGGCTAAAGAGGAATGTGTCACTTCTGTCAGGTGCAATGGTAAGTATGAAAAGTCAGGTATGCTTCACACATGGACTCCAAACAAATTTCAGACAAGGTTTATATTCCTGTATTTTGTTTTCCATGTTTCATCATTGCTGAAGCCAATCAAAGACACAAGATTTGGGGATGTTTATTACCACACCAAATGTCTGAGGCCTGCAAGTATGGAAATCCACATCAAACTGTTGGATTTATGTGAGACCATGCTGACATTTAGCATAAAATATTTCAATTATAATTGCTTGAGAGGTGCTCTGTTTGCTCTACATTTTGGAGGACTTGGTAACAGGACAATGCTGCCTTTTGGGTCAACTTCGATTACAAAGGCTGTGCAGGAATGAGAGGCGAGGATACACTAGCATGTTACTAGCATGTGGGTACCAAATATCTGCTGTAGAGTAAATTCAAGAGCTGATCAAAGCTCACAACATTGTTACATTAAGTTTAGGATTTTTTTTTCATAAATAAACCTTGCATATGTTGTTATTTATATGTTCTTTAGGGATGTGGAATGGAAATGTTACATGTAAGAATGTCTGCAATGAAATCCTTTTTCTCCTACTTCTTACTCTTCTACATTTTGCTCCCAGAAGCCCTTTCGATTCAAAGAGACAAAAAATATCACATTAAATAGAACTTCTGATATTGAAGTGGCTTCCTAAATGATACATGGGCAAAACAGAGGCTGATATAAGAGACAGATCACAAATGATCCCCTCTTTGCTACAACATTTTGCATCCCACAAGTGTAGTTAAGCTTTCTTTATTAACTTATTGCTAATTTAAGTTCCTGTCATACCTAGCAGCTATGTAGGTAATCATAATTAATCTTTTTTAGATCTGAAGAAAGACAGAAAATGAGTGAGAATTAAAAATAAAAATAAAAAAGTGTGATCGAAATTGAGGAGCAAACCTCAAAATATTCAGAGGGAAGTGCAGTTAAAAGAGAAAGCTGATACAAGAAGGATGTAAGTGATCATGCTGTAAGACAAAAATATTAAAGGTGAAGGAGTTTCCTGTGATCTGTTTTCTACATTCATTTCTTTGTGCTCTGTTTATTTGTCCCATGCTCCTCTGAGGTAATTCATGCAATTGAGCTCCTGAGTGTTTGCCTCACTTTAAAAAAAGCCCAGAATCAATGTCTTGGCATTGCTGTGCTGGCTATCCTCCCTGTAGGAGTGGCAGATGTCCCAGTAAGCCTGTCCTGATGCTCAGACTGCCTTAGGAACAGGACATGAGCTGCACAGGAGCTTGCTATGGGCTCTAGGTTTAGTCACCACCACTGACAACCACTCTGTTTGAACTGTGCTGACACCAAATATGAAGTATTTCCCCAGTTTAACCCTTCCTTCACAGCAGCCACTTTTAAATGAAGATGCAGGGCTCAGAGGGTTTTTCACATGAGGCACAAATAACTGGCTTGATCCTGGAGAGTCAGAACAACTGGGATCAGAACACAGCAGGGCAGGGGAAAGAGGAATGATGTTCTGGTTCAGGACAAATCCCTAGGAGTGGGAAAGCTGTATGAGGCATGATGTTGAGAAATCAGATGAAAATCAAAAGCATAACTTCCTTTGCATTCAGTACATGCATGCACTTAGAAATTTATTCTGAGAGAATGCTAAGCATCAGAAATATCTGTTTAAAAGTAGCACTTTGTGGCAAAGGTAGCAAAAATTTGCATCTTTTTTTCTAATGTATGCCTGAAGTGTACATTGTTTTGTAGGAAGAAAGTTCCTTTTACAAAGTTCAGCTTGCTTCAAAATTAAGCACTTCAGCAAAAGAAATGTGCCATCTGTTACTATGTAGGAATAAAGAATGTCATAGACACTGCAGAGATTTTTGTGCTGAGCTTATTAACAACTCGATACTGCTGATTAAAAATTCATAAAGGGGAATAGAGATATTTCCTAGTACTCAGGAGAAAGAAGACTTGATTTCATTCTGCTACCCAGCCAACATCTTCAAATAGGGAACCATAACAGAGTGACCTTCTAACGTTTCCATCTGCCCACAATAAAGCATACCTTCCCTGTAACAGAGCAGTTGACTGTGTTGGTACTTTATAATGAAGATCATGACCATTTCTCACTATTTGCTGGATCCTCAGGGACCAAATCTTGGTTTTTACCTCAGGACTTGCTACTTGTATTCTTCTGATCTTAGACAGCACCATTGTTATTCACACATGACCAGTTAAATGGATTGAAGAATGAAAAAAAGGGGTTTTTTCTGTAAATAATATTATTAGTTATGAAAAGAAACAGGAAAAGGAAAATAAAGATATTGGTAGATTTAAACTATAGACAAAAGTATAGAGAAAAGTAAAATGGCTTCTCATTAAAAAGTTGGCATTTAGAACTAGAGAAAAACACTGGAATATTTAAGAGACCTTTTCTCAGTCATGCGCACTGATAAAAACCCTTTAAGACTAAAAAGAAGAAATTAAAATAAGATGGATTGCATGAGCTTTATTTCCAGCTGTAGTAACTGACTGAACACCTTATTCCTATTTTCTATTATTAAAAGGACTGTTAGAGAGACAGTAATGAAGAGATCAAAGATAAGAAGCAATCTGATGCTCATAGATAAACAATAAAAATGTACCTTCTGGGATCATGGGGTTGATTTCAGTAGCCCCACTACTCTGTGGCAAAAACCCTATCAATTTGATCAAGACCAGACTTTCAACCTGTGCATATGCCTCCCTCTGGCTTGCCCTGAAAACCTGCCTTTGACTTGGTCTAGGTACAAACTGTCCTTAAAAATCTCAAAATTCCAAGCAATCATTTTTGCCTAAAGCAACAGTCCATTCCTGTCCCAGGAGTACCTACTAGTGATCGGACGATGATGAAATTTCATTTATGTTCCTGAGATGTACATATTTTGGCTGATATGAAGAAGGACATAAAAGGGCCAGTTCTTCTCTCTGTTCATGACAGTTATTTCTTTCCTTTAAAATTATTCCAGAATTTTAATTAAACAGGAATATATTCAGTTGCTGGGGAGAGTCTTCTAACGGCTCCAATCAAGTTTGAATGGAGACAGTGCATATGTGTACACCTCTAGCCCTGCCAAGGGGGAGTGGGGGGCTTAGGCTGGGTGGGGGCAGCTACTCACCCTGACAGCCCCCTGATCCTCCACAGCAGGATCCAGCTGGTGGAGCATGTGGCAGAGCCCCTGGCATAGTCATAAATTACTTCCAGTGTGTATGACTATGATTAGCTGTTTGACTTCTTGTTAAGCAACACTTATAGTATCTGTAGGCACACAGTAAGCAGTTTGAAACTGCTGATTGCTCTCTGATTTACGAGGGGTGGTGGAGAAGGATGAAGAGAGACGTAAGTCTCGTTTCACTGTAGTTTGGAAATCGGAAGCAAAATGTAACTGACAAGGAAACTAGACAGGAGTTTAGTTTTCACCCCAAATACACATTTTTCACTCTTTTGGGGTTTGCCTTTTCCTCTTTTTTTTTTTTTTTTTTTTGTTTTGTTTTGTTTTGTTTTGTTTTGTTTTGTTTTTCCCTTAAGTAATTAAAGCACTACTTATCTTACAAGTTTCAGCTAAAATTAGAGTATCAATATAAGGGAAAAGACTCTCCAGATAGCATTTATACAATATTGCATCCAGACTAAGCAACACCAATACTGATAAGTGTAAATTCAAAATACAGTTCAGATTCATGAGATTTCCAGACCAAATGAGGTTAAATGTACTTGGAAGAAGTCCAGCTACAGATCTGCATTTTGGACACATGTCCCTTCATAACTTCCCAACTTTTGGACACTTGCTCATCATTTCTTTCTCAAATTATGTTTCCAGATCAACAAACTTATCCTTCCCTGCAATCAGTCAATTCCATATTCTTGCCTTTTAGAAAGCAACCCTTTTACTGTCTGTTTTAAGACACTAGTAATACTGTGCTCCAGCTCTGTATTAATCTTCTGAGAATGTTATTTATTTTACAGTATTGGCACAGCAGGAGACTTTCCTCTGCTTTTGAGCAGGGCCCCTGGAGACAGCAGACACACCACCAGCACAGTGCCAAAATAATACTGCAGCACATTCAGCCTAAATTAGCATAAAATACTAAGATAACACCATTTCTTTTTCTTCTGATACTGCTCATATTGATATATTATGTTACAAAGAGCAGACTGAGATCATAGTTTTACTCTCCTGTAATCTCTAACCATACCTGTCCTGGCTTTAGGCCTTCAGCAGAAGTCCTGCTATTCCCCATCTTGGCTTTGCTGCACAGTGCTGTGAATCATCCTACAAAAACTGCACAGACACACAAAACTAAGAATTTACTTGGTTTGTCACTTACATAATATTTTAGCACTGATCTCAGAAGGAATCTGTTAATTTTATATTGAACTAGTGAGAATACTACTCTCCTTATAACTTGTGTGAGAAATTTTTCTAATTAGAAAATCTGCCAACTCAAGGGAAAAATAGTCTTAGATTAAATTTTGGACTTGAAAAGAGAAATGCTGTCAATTTATCAGCACTAGGACTTTTTACGAGAAGACATTTTGAAAACTGTTTTTCAAAATATATTGTTGGTGTTTCAAGGCTGAGTAAATGAAACAGCTCAGTGGTGAAAGGCACTTCTTAGTAAGACTAACAGAGTGGAAGTCTTTAACCATGGGTGGCATATATCAAAGAGAAGCTTCTGTTTTCTAGAGCTTTAATAAGCAGAGCTGCACAAACACTGGTCCCATGTAGGCTGTTTTTCTTGATAGGCAACTACTGTATTTTTTATATTGTATTCCTGTAGAAATCAGTGTGAATGAACATATTCCATAGTTTAGGGCATATTTCCATGATATCACATTAGCTAAATTTATAGTGAACTTATCTAATGGGATATCATGGAAATGTGTCCTAAACTTCAGAGCTGCCTCTAAAATAATGAATTTGTGTTTTTCTTTTTCAGAGAACCTCCTTAATTCTACTCTCTAGTTAAATCTTTTTTAAAAAAAAAAAAAAAAAAAAACTCACACAATTCCTAAAATAAGTCAGTGGATAATTTCATGACTAAATCTGAAGTCACCTGAATGACATCCACATCCACTCCAGAGCTCAGACATAATGCAAACACAGTTACATATTTTATCATATTCTATCACCAATTTTCACACACACTTGGCAAAGTCTTACTGATGTTTTTCAATCCCCACATACACAAGCCTGACACTGCCCACAAAGACAAATCCCTACAACCATTTAATGAGCAGAGCTCAGTTTTCTTTAAAAATGTCATTCATTACTAGGGGTAAAGAATTTGTCATCCACCTTTTCTACAAGATTCTAATGGTTACATTACTTACATGTAAAACACATGGATTTATGTTCGGGTGGGAACATCACTCACCGCACTAAGGAAGATTAAGACACCTTTTAACCTTCCCAGTGAAGCTCTACAGACAAGCACTTATTAAGAACAAGGCTAAGTGCAATTGAGCACATTACTGTATTTCAGTGCAGTCAGGTGGGTTATGGTCTCAGCCACCAAGACAGTTTTTGTGTTTTTGCTTTGTGACTGACATAGTGCAGAGGGCTAAAGTGTAATCTGATGTCATCCTTTTTAGATTAATTTATTTCAAATGTGTCTACTAGTGGTATTGTCACAGCACAGCAGTCTACTCAGGTTGGTGGTACGCAGAAAAATTCCTCCACCTCCAATTTTGCTCTGTAAAATCTTAATTCCAGATCTTAACCTCAGCCATTGATATTTAACTTGACTGATACTGAGGTTTTGATGGTTAAAAGTGGGTTTATGTGAAAACCAAAATGCTGTGATGAACTCAATGCTAACATGGACTTTTCAGCTTCTTTTTCCCTTGTTCCCAAAAGGAACAAACTATTCTACAGCAAACCCAGAAAAAAAAAAAAAAAAAAAAAAAAAAAAAAAAAAAAAAAAAAAGCATGTGAATAAACACAAAAAAATTCCATGTTATAAAAAAATACCCCAATTTCAGTAAAGACAAACCCAAGTTGTTTCCTCAGCACCAGAGCTAAGGATGCCTTCCTCCCCTTTCCCTCAAGTGTAATAAGGCACAGAGTTCTGCCTGAAGCTTTTCCCAATGCCATGGAGTCCACAGAGGGGTTTGTAGTCACCACAGCTGAACTTGGGTCACTTTTCTTCAAGCAGGAGAAATAATGAAATTTCTCTCCTCTGCCCAACAACAAGTGTCCATGAAACTTATAGAAATTCGGTATTTCATTTAAGTAGACAGGAATCTGCAAACCGACCATTAACTAAAAAATTACTAAAGAAGAATAATCAAATGCACCTACACATCACAGCATTTGCATGAGCTTTTATTCACAGCGTGGCCACAGAAATCTTTTTTTTCTATACAAAAAACCTACACAAAGGATATGAAATATGAACAGTGAAAAAATAGATGAATGCTGTAATAATGGCACATTGAAATATATGAAAATTAGAATGTGAACTAAAGCAACATGGTCACAGCAGATAGGGTAAAAATCAAGGTTTTGATGCTGATATACAGAGTGGGTAGAAATTCTATTTCTCTTCTAGTCCTATTTCAGTTAGCTGAAATACTTCTCATCAAATACCAGTTCACAGAAGTTTTGAGCTCTTTAGATGACTGATGTGGAGAAAAAGCCCAAAAGAAAAAGCAATACTCCACCATGTGGCATTGCATGAGAACAGGCAGACCTCTTCCTCAAGTCAGACTTTTCCAAGACTTGAGCTCATTTGTAATATAAAGTGGAAAATCGTAGTGAAGCAGAGCAGTTTTTGTGGAATTATATTTTGACACATTTGAAAAAAACAAAAAACAAACAAAAAAGACACCTACCAAATTCAATCGATTTTACCAGAATATGCATTTGGGAGGAAAAAACCCTTCTGGTTCACTCCCTAACAATGCAATTCATGTACATAGAATGAAATAGTCCTCTATGTGAAATTCCTATTTGCACACTTAAAATATTTTATGTCACACTCCAAAAAAGCAGAGAAGCATTTTTATTAGACTGAAAATATTTAGTGGAGAGATGAGAAAGGTCTTTAAAGCAAAAAAATCAAATTTCCTTTCATTCCCAGGAAAATATTTGAGATTTCAAAAACTTCCTGAATTGATTTTTTTTTCCTTTTCACTCTTTATGAAAAAAATCCCCAGCTTTTTCTCTCTCTTTTTTTTTTTTGTTTTAAACCCTTTTCTCCTATTGAATTTTCCACACATTAATTGAATTTTTTAGATCATTTTCTAAAGTGTGCTCCAGTGAGAAAACAAAACAAGTCTAACCATAAGTAATTGCAATAATAATTTTGCCAGGGAAAAGACATTCGCTATACTCAATTAATAGTAAGATAAAACGTTATTTGCAACAGCTTGTCCTCACATTCCTCATCATAATATTGCATAACCACAGATTTACAGGATAAATATAAAAAAATAATGAATAGGATGATGCTAGGTTCTATTTGGGGATCATTTATGACAATGGTTTTGCAAACCAGACATTGAAGTGAGATAGAAATAACCACAACACAGATGAGTCCAAAACTAATCTGTGACCATCTGCATTTTTTGGTAAGTACTTCAGAAATACTACATGGGTAGAAAAATGGATGTTAACATATTTTTCTCTACCTCAAAATCCTCAGAACAGTCCATATTATCATTCCTTTGGCCCAGAACACTGAGTTCCAGTTTAACTAATGTCTAGTCATAATGAAAAGATGAATTTTCAAATTATATCTATGAAACAGGAATTATCCTACCAGAGAAAACTAGAAAAATATGGGATTTAGTGATAATTAATTTAGACATAAAGCAGGTCATTTATGCTCAATTCAGTTTAATGTCAAGAAAATCATATCAAAAGTAGTTATCAGCACATCTCATACATCATCAGTACAAACTTATTCTTAGCCACAATATATGAAATTTATTTGAATGGCAGAGGTCCTGAACTGCTTCTCTGGGGAAAATGTAGATACATCAGAGGTGAAGGCAAGCCCATCTTCACAAATCCTCAAGATAACACTGAGAGGCTCCATAAAGAAACCAGGAATACCTATACCATCTGTGTACTTTTTGTTTTGGGGTTTTTTGTTTTTTTTTTTGCGGGGGGAGTTGTGGCTTTTTTTCAGCCAAGAGTCAAATGTCTGTCCTTCTAGGAAAGTGCTTCAGAAAAATTGGTCATCTTTGAGCCCATGTAGAGATGACCAAATCTCTGGAGAAAATATGAACCTTCAAACATATATCTAATAAAATGGCATTAATCTGAAGGAGGGTCAGATGTCACTGGTCTGTTACCTATAATGAAAAAGGAGCTGATCCAAAATGTTTATAGTGTTCCAAAACAGTCTCATTTTTCTGATATTAATGTTCATGTTTACTGATGCAGGATAAATTTGCCTTCTCTTTTAAACCAGTTTTTAAATTTTGACTTGACAGATCCATAGAGAATTTTTAAGTTATCCGTGTACTAACACATTCATTATAAGGAAATAAAAGCACAGGCTGTGACTTCTCACTGGGAGCTGTAGCCTACTCCTTTAAAACAAGATGCCTCTGGCTTCAGCCTGCTCCCTAGATGACTGGGAGTTATTCCATACTAATTTTGACAAAATGCTTTCCATGAAACCTGGGACCATACTTGCACAGCCTGCAATTCCACTGACTGCTGCACTCCAAGTCTCCATCAGAAGCTGCCTGTGCTGGAATGGATGTATCAAAATGAGGTCATGCCCACTGATTATGGCTTTGCAGGTAGAACTGAAATATTATTTCTGAATGTGACCTTATCTGCAACTCAAGTCAAAGCATTTGATAAAGATCTGCTTGTTCAGTGTCCAAACTTTGCGTACCTGATGTGAGCTTCTAAGTAACAGTACTGATAGACTGGCTCTTAAACACATTCTCCTCACTCAATTTGTGCAGCACAATGAAATCCTGCTCTTGAATGGGACACCATATTTCTAGTGTCATATCTCTAGAATATTAAGAATATTCTTAGAGAAGTTTCCATACACCAAAGGCACCGGTGAAAGAAAATATAAAGGAAAGAGGAACATGGGTAATATTGAGCAAGAGACCTTTGAAGAGCCATAGTTATTCCTATCTTTTTAACTATATTCTTACTAAGTATCCTACAGTTTTAGAGACCAAAAGTAACAGCTTAACCTTCTAATCATATGAAATACACTAAAATAATCCATAAAAGAGGAAGGTATTGATAATGAATCTTGCAGCAAAATTCTTTCCTCGTTTGTCATGTTTCTTTACTAAGTACTAAAAACTGCTGCAGTTTCACTCACCTTCTGTACAGAAAGTTCATCTGGTTTTGTAGACAGGTTTCTCAAATAAGTTATTTTCCAAGTTCAACCATATCTGGTTGTAACAGAAACATTCTAGGAGCAATGATACTCTACAGACTTATCAGTTTGGGAGATGGGGGGAGATAATTTTGTATTCAATCTCCTGGAACAGGGGTCCTTAAAATGGGAAGATTGAAGCTTACTCCTTCTTTGTCTAGGACAGTTGGCTTCAGGGGAACTTGAAGTCATGGCCAGGCTGAAATTGCTTTTACTTGCTTAACATCAGGTCAGCTGAGTGGCTTGGGACAATATTTACATTTATTTATTACATTTATTAACCCAACTTTAACCTAATTATGCGTGAAGTCATGAAGAGCAAAAAAATTTTGAGCTGTTTCTGTAAAAAACTTATTGGAGTATTGACAGTATTGGAAAAGTGCAAAGTTTGATTTTCAGCCTTATTTTTGTTCACATGAATCCAAAAGATACCTTCTCCTTATAAACAAAGCCTACAGGATACTGAAGTCCCTCAGACTTTATTAAATATACAGATTTTCTAAAAGCTAAATAGCAGAATAGAATCAACATTTTGCTAAGAAAAATATAGACCTTATTAGAATGAAACTATTTTAGTCCTTCCGTAGCCAACAGTAATAATCCTGAAAGCATCAGATCACATAACCTCTTCACAGCAAAGGTCTGTACTGTCTGAGGATTATCTAAGGTTGGGATGCTTCCAAAGGCAAACTTTATTCAGAGGCAGATTTGATCACGGCTCAAATTTTTCCAAGAGGCAGCTACCTTGCTTAAGTCCTTTAAAAAAAAAATCTTTTCCCTACAGCTCATCCACTGGGCTGTTTGGGCTGAGTATTTAAAGCAGTAGCAAAGGGCCAGGTCAAAAGCTAAGAATTTGTTTCTAAGAGAAGCAAGGGAAAGACAAAGAGCAAAAGTTAATGCTGCAGATTATTGCAAACTTCAGAGAATACAAAACAATTGTTTTAGAGACAGCTAAAAATACCTTCTTGTAAGACTGCTTGTGCTTCTGCCAAAGGCATGCAATACACCAAGAAACATTTGCAGAATCAAAATGTTTATACTACAAAGTAGCATTTCCTACTTTAGAAACTTACAGCTGATTAAGTTGGAACTACATTTTCATAACACAGACAAAAGAATATCAACCACAGCCATAAGTAAATAATGGCTTTGTTGTAAGCTTAATGTTAAAACAGGAAAAAAAATCCAACAAGTTTTTTTTCTTCAGGATCACAATTACCTTGGTGCAAATATCAATACAGTTATAATATAAAATACAATTTTACTTTCAAACCTTCTCTTTGCTATGTGACATGAGTTGTACTAGAATGCATCCTAAAAAAATAACAGTAGGGCTGTGAAAAAAAAATAAAAAATAAAAAAAGCCACCTGGCCTCACAGGAAGCCTTATAAATGATTTTTCTATATACTCGAAAATCTTGTCTCAACTTCAAATTCATTGTAACTCTTCATTTGTAATCCACAGCAACACAGAAAGTTAAAGGTTTATAGAGATCAAAATTCAGAGAAACTTTAATGGAAAGTGTCAAGTTCAGCTTCTTTGTTAATTACAAGCATCAGAAAATCTTGCCTTTTTATGGGGAAAAAAGACAAGTGATTTAAATAATGAACAGAGTGAAAATTCACTTTTGGAAATACAAGTTTTCTTGCCTTATTTAGCAATGCCAAAATGGTATTTACAGCAATATTAACAGTGCAGCTGTGAGGCTGCCAATATTGCCTCCAACTGTGTATAACATGTTTTTCTTCCTTTTTTTAAGCCTTTTCTTCACTTTTCCCCTTCTAAAGACACAAATCATAGCAAGAATTTAACATAATGTATCACTGGAGAAACAACTTGTTGGGCAATCATTAATTTTCAGCTTCTGCATTTATTTTTAATTGATCTCTTTTGTTGTAACCCAAAAAAGAAAAAAAAATTAAAATGTTTTCCAGCCAAACTCATGTGCCAAAAATAAACCTGCCTCTAAGTAAGGCCCAAAACTGAGATTACTGTAGGTTTTCAAAAAAGACTAATCAACAAAACAGCTTGCAGTTCACTAAACTACGGTAGGCAATTCCCAGTTAAGAGAATGGCAAAGCAGAAGTGGAAAAAGAGCAAAGTGCTGAAAGCATTTATATTGTCTATGATACTCAATTTACCAGTAGCAACTTCAGTTCTTCACCCCAAATGTCTTCTTCCTTTGCTTGCTGATGAAAAGGCAGAAGAGAGCATGTCTTGGTACATTTGGAGCCTTGAAGAAGCGTGAAAGACATTAATATAGCACAAAGTGAGCCATAAAACAAATACTGTCACACTTCAAATTCACATGTTCAGTGTGAATGGATGTTATTAGAAGCTGTAAACACATCTGTTGAAGTGAGCTAATAGCACCAGCACTAATCACTAAAGCAAAATGTTTTATTGTCTAGGAACAGAGCTGAACTGCAGGTTTCCACATTCATGCTGTTTACTTACAAGGCCTTCAAAGAGCTGGTTATGCTTTTCTTGTAACAGGTAAATCAATACCAAATCAATCAAGGCCTCCTACCTTGGTGAAAGTCTAGACCATGTCACAATACAGTTCTCCCCAGAGCACCTCACAGTAGAAAGAAGCTGCAAACAAAAGCACTGAGACTCAAAAGAAACTATCTCTTTTATGCCACATGGGAATTCACATGAATTTCCCAGAAAAACAAATCCTCATCTACTCTTGTAAAATCAAGACAACTGGCAAAGATGGAGCTAGAGTAGCAAACATCATAACTACCAACTGGCTAATGTGTGGAAGTGGACAGCAGACACAGAAGTGATGCATCCTGTAACTACATTCCATGGTTCTTTGGTGCCTTGTTTTCCAGTAAAAAAGCCAAGCAGATATTGCTTCTATCTCACTTCTATTTCTAAAGATCCTGCCTTTCAAACTGCTGGTGCACATATGCACAAAAACACCATCTGACCGAGCAGAGTAGACTGTAAAGAAAAAATAAAGAAAGAGAGATACAAAATTTGAAAACAGGGTTTTATTGAAACTATCAAAAATGCCTGAAATCTAATACAGGAAAGGCACTTCAGACTTCAGTCCCTTTTCTTTTTAGCTTTGGGTTTTTCTGACAGCTGAGGTAATTCACTTTCTTCAACTTCATCACAATGCTTTCTTTTCTTTTTCTTTAACTTTTTATGGTCACTTTGGTAACCACTGGAGTCACTGGTAGGCAGTACAAGTTCCTGTTCTCCTTGCTTGTCCTTTTTCTTTTTCTTCTTCTTCTTTTTATCAGCACATAATCCACTCACAACATCAACATTTTGCTCTTCTTTATTTTCCCTCCCAAGGTTACCCATCTCATTTAAAGGTTCTTCTGTGACATTATCTTCCCCACAGTTATTCAAGCCATTTTCCTGGTGGTCAAGCTTTTGAATTTCATCTGTACTTTCAGTGACTGCTTTAGATTTTTTGGGCCTCAAGCTGTAAAGAAATACACAAAATAAACTGGATTAAAGACATGTTAACAGGGCACCTTACATAGTGAAATGTCAAAATTGCTAAAATGTGTATTTACATCAAGCAGATAAAAGATAAACATTTGCTAAAAAAAAACTACAAATGGAGAACAAGAACTGGAGAACATTCTCTGTGTTAAAGAGAATCATAAAGTTTAATACTCTCAGGGTAATTTCTACTACCTTACTAGCTTCCTTCTTACCACATAATAAATATTCTCTTTCGAATATTGGCCTAAATGTCTTCTCTAAAGTGCCATATAGACCACTCCATATTTCATCTTTTCTCATGCTTCTTCATCGCCTAATTCATAATTACTCATTGTGTAGTAAAGCTTTTTTGTTTTGGTTTTTATTTAAAGTCATTCCCCAAAATACACAGCTTGCAGCCTATTCAGTCATATATGAGGCACACTGTTGATTTTACCAAGCAATTACCCTACTCAAATTAAAACAAAGGTGATGCCAGAAAAGTTTAAAAAAAGAAGAAAAAAAACCCCACAAAAAAACACCAAATCCCCCCCTTCCCAGCAGGTACCTTGCAACCAAGAGCACTGGAGAAAATGTCTAATAAGACAAATATGGAAAGAATGCAGTTAAAAACCATGGAGGTTTTTATGTCCCCAGAGGCACTGAAGACAAAAATTGATAACTTTCACTGTAAATTCACTGAAATGATCCAGAGCATCCTTCCAGATTAAAAAAAAAAAGAAGAAACAAACAAAAAATGCTATGAATTTGCCAGTAGGGAGTCATATTATACATTTAATCAAAACCAAAACTATGTTGAAAGAAAAACACTGCTCAGTAAATGACTGTTTAAAAGGAAAACATGAATGAACTCTTCTGAAGACAAAATTTCTTACAAGGTGTCCTATAAATTTACAGAGGCAGAAAAAGGAAGTTGACATATTTTCTCGTCTTTGAAATTCTCATGTTTCAGCAAGTATTTAAGCCATGTATTTGTCATTATACAATACATATGCACGTGTTTGTGTGTAACTGTCAATGTAACCACTGTGTTCAAGGACCCCTGGACTGTTTGCACTTGAAAAGCCTAGGCAAAAAGCTACTAGTAGGCACCTGGATGTGCTATTGTGAGCATGTATTATATACGCAATCAACAATTCATATGTCAAAACAAATTTTTAAAGTTCAAGAAACACCTAGTTTTACTAGAAAACTTCCATGGGAGTCCTAAACAGTGGAAAGTTTAGTTTAAGACAACATATATATATATATATAACTATATAGCTATATATAGTTACAAATAGTTATATATACAGTTATATAGCTATTTGTGTAAAAATAAGAATGCTGAAAGATTAGGATGTAATTAAATTCACTTAGCTTGTAAAAAAACATATTAAATCAATTAAAAATAATCTGTTAAGGCACTGTACCTGCTTTTAGTGAGTCCTCCTCGAATGAAGAACACCCCAGCTGTATCAGAATCCAAGTGCAATACTTGAAATTTCAGTTCATCGCCTATTTTTAACCCCAGCTCTTGCCACTGTACAACGGACATTTGTTCAGGCTTAGGGATGGATGCATTGAAGCATCCATGTATCAGGCAGCCAATATGAGTAGGGGCCACTTTATTAATTACACCCTAAAAAAGAGAAAGAATGTCATACAAGTCTATAGCAAAAATTCAATGCACACCCTTTAAATATTTAGTTTCCTATACGAAAAGTTTTCAGTAAGAGTTTATGTACAAGATAGAAAGTTGGTTTATCTAGCAATAAGTGAATACTCCTTCACTAAAATCAAAGCTGTCCCTGTAAACTCTTCATACAGCTCCTCTGAAAAGAGAACTGAACTGCATGAGAAGTCATCCAAACATGGGATTTAGCTACAGTGAATACCTGAATAGAGTAGGTAATTCTTTACTTATACTACAGTGATCAACTTTGCTTTGAAACCATTTTAAATATGATTTGCTTGCTTAATATGCTCTTCAAGCTGGCACAGCAGTACTTAGCTGATTATAGGGAAGACACTATATCCACCTTTGTTTTACCCACAGAATTAATGACAGACACTGAAAATTTTTCTTTTCACTTCCTAGGAAGATGGCACATTCACCCTCAAACACAATTATAAAGACACCAGCTGTGCTGCAAAGGTATGGCACAATAAATGTAAGCCATTCAACATCATTTACCCACAAGTGCTGAGCAAGGGCTTTGACAAACTTAAAGCTGTTCTTTGAGCTATACACCTCCTTTACTGAAAGGCAGGCTCCAACCCGATGTATTGCTCTTGTGCATGAAGGAATCAAACACTCGAGAGCATCCTAAACATTCCTGTCACTGTAACAAATGCACCTGTTTAAAAATCATCTGCTCTTCAGAAAGGAGCACTGGTATAATATACGCAGTTATGATACACTATTAAATACGTAATCCTTACGATACAATGCTTTTGTAGTACAAAATTATATGTAATTTCAAAAAACTTAGGGACAGACAAAACACATAAATTACAGTAAAAAATACTAGTACAAATTACAAATAAATTGCTATGAACGGTCCATAAGTGAATAAGCTAGCATAAACTAAAATACACCTCCCAGGCCACTTGATGATGGAGATAAGCCAGGCTTTGACCAGTTAAGAAAAAAAGGCCAGGCGTTCGCATACCACCAGCTTCTTCCCCTTCTTGGGGCTGAAGATGATGAAGTCCGCCTCGATGTTCAGGTGGATGAACCCCTGGTCGTCGTAGATGTCGCCGAGCTCCCCCACCACTTTGATGTTGTCGTAAGCCACCGGCACACCCTGCAGGCTGGAAGGACAAGGAGGAGTGGGGCACGGTTAGCTGCAGCCAGGCCGGGCCGGTCCCCCCCGCCCCGCCCGGCCCCGCACCTCTCCGAGTAGCGCAGCAGCTCCGCGTCCAGCTGCGCGCGGATGCCGGAGCGCTTGCGGCCCAGGAAGCGCGGGGGCAGCGCCACGTGCCGCCGGTGCGGCGCCGCCACCAGGCACGAGTAGCGCCGCCCCACCAGCGCGCGGGCCGCGGGGAACGACGGGGCGGCGGCGGCGGGGACCGAGCCGGGCATGGTGCCCGCACCGCCCCGGCCCTGCCGGGGAGCCCCCCGTGCATCACAGCCTCCCCATTGCTGAGGGGACGACGCGCCCCCAACCCGTCTCCTCCGGCCCCGGAGGGGCCTCCCTCCCCCAGTGCCACAGCGGCAAGCGGGGATGAGGGAATAAGCAGCATGATTTTTTTATTAATTACCCCCCAACAGCCATCCTAGTTTTTCCCCTTGTTTCTCTTCTAAGTCTCTTATTATGCATAGAATCAACAAGGTTGGAAGAGACCTTTAAGATCACCCAGTCCAACCAACCGTGCACCCAGCACTGCCGCCGTATCCCCACAGCCACTAAAACCACAGCACCCAGCGCCAGGTCCAGACTCCTCCTCAACACCTCCAGGGATGGTGACTCCATACAGCAACTTATTCAATGCCTGACCACCTTAACGGGGAATAATTTTTTTTTTTCTTAGTATCTAATCTGAATGTCTCTCTGAATGGTTCAGCATAGAACCGTTTCTTCTGGTCCTCTCCCTGCAGGCACGGCAGAAGGGGCCGGCCCCTCCTGACGACACCCTCCTGTCAGGAGAGCGCCGAGGCTCTGCTCCCCCGGCCCCGTGCAGCGGGTTAGGGCTCGCTGGAGCCCGGCCTTGATCCTCGCTTGCACAGTGCTTCTCCCTCTCCTCCTGTGCTCGGTGGAGAAGGGCGGGTGTGCCCCGGGGACCTGAGGAAATGACTCCAGATTCCCTGACCTTGGCTATGAAGCTGGCCCCTGCAGCAGCCAGGGACAGTGGCTTGGCCAGCGCGTCTGCTGGCAGATCGGCAGGTCTCGGGGGAGAACAGCCAGCCTGCCGGCTCTTGGCAGTGCTGGACGGTGACCTAAAGGCACTGGCAAGTGCTCGTCCGAGGCAAATCCCTCTGTGATCCAGTACTACCCCCTTTTTGGCAGTGAAATGCCGTGTTGTTGGCACTTCCTAGCCCAGGCTAAGGAGGCCTTTCCAGGAAAACACGGCATGTAAAAGATTAGTGTTGAACCACGAAAGGGGTTCAAAGGAAACTATTAAAAGTAATATGAATAGTAGTGCTGGAAATACTACCTCAGGGCGTCTGTGTAGGCAAACAAAAGTTGCAAAATCCGAAATACAGGATTCTATAAATACTGACAAGACATACTTCTGAATATTTGTGAAGTCAGCACAATCCTTAGACGTAATCTGTTTTGTTTTGTTTTGTTTTTTCTTTGGTTCACTTGAAGTTCGCACTTTACAAAATTAGGACTGGGTAGCTCAAGGTATTGCTCATGGGACTCACCTTTAGGGACATGGGCCAGTCCAGGGCAGAAGCAACAGAAACAGCAGTGGTGCTGTGAGGGCAGCTGAGGTTAACTGGATGGTGGTTCCAGCCTATTCCAATCTATTTGACAAAGATTTTTATTGGGTTTAGTAGGCCAAAGAGCAAATTGCAGAACTAGCTAGATTATACTTGCTGCTGGATACAGTCCTCCTAGATCAACATTGAGACATGCTAGTGAGCAAACACAAGCCAGTTTGCAAACCTGACGGGCATATTTCCTTCAAATAGTTGGAGAGACTTTAATATGAACTGGTAGTGCAGTTTGGCTCTGAAAACTTGCACCAGTATAAAGCCAACAGTCTTTGACATAGTCTCTTTCTCTGTGTTCAGGAACAAAGCCTCCCTCTTTGCTGCTGTTAAAGAATGTTTTATTGCAGGGAGCAATATAGAAACATGGCACTAAAAGAGGAAGCAGAGTTCTACTGCCGGCAGGCCATTCCTTAAAAAATTCCCAATTCAGTGCCAGTGATCAAAACTTTTCAGATTCTGGGCTCAATTTGCAGGAGAAAATATGACTCAGAAAGCCACTAAATTTTATCTAGAAATCAGAGATGGTTATCATAAAGCAGTAGGAAGTAAATTTCATAAAGTCCCTTTCTAGAGCAAAACTTGCTTCTTACGTTGCAGTATGATGCCTCATTTTTAGTTCTATACCCAAACAACTAAAATATTCCTCAAAAATGTAAATATGTATTGTAGATTTGTTTTTAATTTTCTGGCAAAAAACTCCTTATGCTGATCATCAATGGAATTATATTTTTAAGATTATTTTAAAAATAATTTCAAACTGATATACCATAATAAAGCCCTGTTCTCTTTCTCCAGATGTGTCTGAAAAAACTCTAAAGTTTCTTAGATAATTTACTTATAAAGTGAGGAAATCATACTTGAGTGTCATCTTGGTCAACACTACCAATAATATTGACACATCAATACTACAGCCAGGAAAGTATCCAGGAAAATAGCCCTGATCTGCAAAGAACTTCAAATTCTCATCACAATATGTCTTTCCTGTAGACAGCATGGCAGGAGATTCTCCACCTATCTATACATATTTTTGTAGGATATTACGTTATTTCATGATGTTGGGTATCTACTTAAACTGAAATACATTAAAAATGTGGAAAATCTGAAATGCTAAAAAATTGTAAATAAGTTTTTCAACTAGCTATATATGCCTTCTTCCCTTACAGTAATGCCAGTCATGCTTGAATTACCTAAGCAAATTTAATCAAAATGTCAAAGATCTACCAAAATTTCTTTTTTTAAAAAAAGAAATACAGAGTGAGATTACAAAATGTAATTTGCTCTTCAAAAGATAAATTACCAATATACCTTGGAGCCACTCATAATTGTTTTCTGTAAATCACTGCATTTTCTTTTTCTTTGCCAAGAACTATCAGAATCATAGCCATCCATGGCTGACCAGTTTCTTGGTCCAAGAAGAAATCAATGACCATCAGAAGCTTTCTATTGTTGTTACTTTTTAAGTAGAAATCCTTTTCTTCCAGCAGGCATAGAAGCAAACTGTACAAATGGCTTTTTTTTTTTTTTTTTTTTTCTGCAGACAGCCCAAGAATGACATCAGTGCACTGAGGCAGTGTTTTGGCTCTGAATGTCTGACTGCTTTGATACCAAACTCAGTTCCTGATGCTTTGTGGTTCTTTCTTGCTTGAAAACCCTCCGGTATCGTGGTTTCTCCCATCTCGCACAGTGAGACCAGTGGTCTGGCCACTCACTTCTCACCAGCCAGGCGTATGCAGAGCTGAATTTCCTGAGGAGCTGGCTGGTGTGGCTGTTTTATGTGGTGTGTTGGTGATTCTGGTTTTGCTGACTGTGTGCTGTGACTCTTGTTCAGAGCACTCGCCTCAGTAACCAGTAGCAACCACGCCACTGCTGTCCTTTGACATTACACCGTAGTCACTACGTGCTATAGTTAGTACACAAAAAAAGGGGCCTTTGCAAATCCATCAAAAATGACAAGGACATAGTTAAAGCAGGATCTTTAATAACACCAAGGTCATCGCTTTGATTCCCGTATGGGCTATTCACATAAGAGTTGGACTCCGTAATCCTTGTGGGTGCCTTCCGACCCAGAATATTCTGCGATTCTGTGACCGGCATCCCACAGACTGAGCCAACTAGTGCTTTAAACCCATAACCATTCAGTACCCTATTTCCACCGCGAAAGGCTCCGTTTCAGAGCGTGTGCATCCTGCAGGGAGCCATCCCGGCGGTGCGGAGCGGGCAGAGCTGCCGGGTGCCGCAAAAGGCGCGTTTGCAGCAGCGAGGCGTTTGCGGCAGCGCGGCCGGGCCGGCGCGGGGCAGAGCGCGGCGGCCGTGCAGCATGCTGGACCCGGAGGGCAGTGTGGAGCACCAGCCTGCCTCCTCCTTCCCCAAAGTCCTCCTCATCCCTCTAGCCATGCTCCTCGCAATTGCAGCGCTCCTGCTCTTAGCCTTTTCCGCTACGCGGCAGAAAGAGCCTGATTTTTACACTTTCAAAGTTGTAAACATCAGGGGCAAGCTTGTGTCTCTGGAGAAGTACAGGGGCTCGGTAAGTGCGGCGGGGAGGGGCGGCTCCCGGCCGGGCTCGCTCTCAGGCAGCCCTTGCATGTCCGCGGAGCGAGCGCGGGGGACAGCGCTCGGAGCCTCGGTGCACACGCGTGGGCATCTGGGCTGCTCACTCTGACTCTGCCCTTTAGCGAACACCTCTGGCTAACACAGGATCCTCTTCAATAAAGCGTTTGCAGTCTAACCCCCGTGTGTGTCCGCGTCTTCTGCTGCGGCCGCCTGTAGACGTGGCAGGCCGGGAACGCTGCCCTCCTGCCGTTCTTGCAGCAGGATGGATTGCTCTGGATTCTGCCCGTTCCATTGGAAGCTCAGGAAGTTTGTGTCTTCGTGTAACTTACTTTTGGAGTTTATTTCTGCCTTTTAACTGCATGACTTCTTGTGTGTTATTCTTACCTAAATCCCATCCATTCCTTTTTCATGATCTACATTTAAAAAAAAAAGGGGTGGGGGGTGGGGGGAGATTTGATCCGTGGCTAATGGAGTTAACATTTCACTGTAGTTAGTAAAAAAACTATGAGACATTACAAAGTATCGGAGTATAGTGAAATTGTAACATCATGCAAATTCCTGTCTTGCTTTTTAGTGTGACAGCAATATGAAGAAGGGCACGTAGATATATATGCTTTTATGATGTCTTCTAAATTGTATTTACATATTACATTAAGTATTTCTAGGCAGAGTTTTCCATACCATTTTAAAACAATGTCCCTAACTATAATCTGAATTTATTTCATTTTATTTTATTAGTGGTTTGATCATCTAGAAAAGATGGTCGGTACCTATGGAAGAGTGATAAGAGAACTTAGCACACTCATTATACTTAATACTATAATGCCTTATAGCCCCTTTCACAAATTAGAGAAGCTAAAATCAACATAAATCCCACAAGTGCCACTCTTAGCACTCAAGTCACACATCTGTGATACAGTCAGGCAGTCCAATAGATTTGCTGCTGCCCAAAATGGCAGCAACACTTCTTGTTTTCACCCTTTTTCTCCAGCTTTGAATTTACACCTTCCTTTTTCCTCTCCTCAGATGTCTGAGCTCACTGGTCCACAACAGCAGGTCACTGAAACATTGGCAGGAAGACAGAGAAGCTATATAGGGCGATGCACATTTTCTTGAGCTCAGCAGAAAGAGATACTGGTGGATTTGGACCCAATGAGAGGTCTAAATCCTATCTGGTCAAAGTCCTTATCCGCCCCCATTCACAACTGAGGTACAACAGAACTGGTCCCATGCCCACTCAAATATCTATGTTGGAGAAAAACATGGAAGCTGTTTAATATTGAGCAACATTTGAGCTTTTTTATTAGCTCCTTCCAAAGGCTTTGTCAATAAATCCTGTTACTGGGGCATGTTTAGTCTGCATGTCATCTGCTAATCTGAATAAGCAAATTCCACCTGTAACTTCTCTATCTCAGGGCCAGAATTCCCATGGAAAGGAGTTAAGGGGGAACTTGGAAAAATTCCTTACAGCCACTTTGCAGAGAGTGGGGGGTGTTCATCCCCTCTGGAACAAGCTGCAGAGCCTGAGCTGGGATCTATGAGCAGGCAGGTTCAGGGTGTGTGCTGTATCCCAGTGCTGTGGTTCCAGGCCATACCTTGAGGCATGGTTTCTTTCATGAAGGAGAGCTCTAGAGCTCTATCAACAGCATTGATGAATGGTATTCTTTGATCTCTGCTAGGCCACATGGAATAGTTTATTCCAAAAAAGTGACATTCAG
>VZUI01043708.1:0-23702 GCA_013401135.1 Cettia cetti | reverse complement strand
TGTATCCCAGTGCTGTGGTTCCAGGCCATACCTTGAGGCATGGTTTCTTTCATGAAGGAGAGCTCTAGAGCTCTATCTGGGAAAGGTAACAGCATTGATGAATGGTATTCTTTGATCTCTGCTAGGCCACATGGAATAGTTTATTCCAAAAAAGTGACATTCAGCTTCCACGTGGAATAAAAGATAGACTTGCATTCAGAGATCCTATTAATGTTCAGGCTACCTGCTCTTTGCTAATGTATGTGCACAATGTTAAAGAATTTTACAGCAATAAAACACATCCCTTTCTGTCATTATGTTGTCAGAACTCCGTATCAAGATAGAAAAAGGTTAATTAAAACTCCCATTTATTTCTTAAAATAAACTTGCTTAAATCTGCAGTTAGATAAGTAATGTCAAGGAGTAGGTTTCTCATAATCATTTATCATTTTAAAGCTATTAAAAGAGAGCAAATATTATTAAAGTACAATGTGTGTACTGGTGGTGTTTTAAGGAAAGTGAGTCACTAGTTAGCTCCTGGAACAATAGTCTGTTAATTACTAAAACAGCTTTTACCAACCTTAAGCTTTCTGGCAGATGTAGAGAAGACATTTTCTTCAATTCAGTCACTCAGCTAATTTATTTAAATAACTACTTAATTGGTAGATAAGAAACTTACTAGGAATTGAAAAAATGCAAAGGCTTCCAGACTCTAAAAAAAATTAATAATATCTGCTAATTCTAAAACCACAAGAGCCATGCAAAGTATAAACAACAAGTGCAATTCAAGACTGACAGGATCATTCTTCAATAAATCATTATTAATATAAACTTGTGTCTATTCAGATCATTGAAACATTTTTTCATAGTAAGAAAAAAGACTGATTGATATTAATTCACTTTCTATTCGAGTGTATCTTGGTACAAACTAGAATTACCCTCTGTTATATAGTAAAGAAAGGGAGGACTATTACCACTGAGAAAAGAGTTCCACTACTGAAATAGATCAAAAAACTGTCTGGTTCACTGTGTTGTGGAGGCCATTCTTCAGTGGTTTTTCCAGCTACCATAAAATGTTGACACATCACTCATCTATATTAAAAATGAAGGACAGTGATTATGGCTGGACAAGAATCAAGAGGATCCAAACAAGATTAGTTTTCTGTGTAATCTAATTCAATAATCTTATCTTTTACTGTATGATCTGTATCTGTTATGCTGTAAGAGGCAGTATTCTTACCAAAAATAGCACCTGTTTGGGAGTCAGAACTCCCAAACATCAACTGTTCCCTGCTGTGTTTGTGCCTGTCTTGATGTAATGGTACCAATCCACCACCCAGCTAAGTACAGTGTGCTGGGGTGGAATTAAGCAGTGTCAGTGCAGTGCCTTTGGAAATCTTGAACCATAGGTACTATAATTATGGAAAAGCATTAGGCACTATAACAACTGAGGTATTATTTTTAACTAAATATTATTATTGAAAGTACTGCTAGGCACTTTGGACCCGGGCTGGCTGCAATCCGAGAGTGTGGCATTGCTGAGTGTGGAGAAATGCACAGCCACTGAATTACTGCACAAATATTGCTATTTGCTCCATGAAGGTGACAGCTCAGTGACTTGGTGCCATCTGACACTTGTGGCTGGTTCTTCCATCGGTCACATGGAGCCAATTAAGAATTTCTGGGTTTAAAACCCCAAGTATCTGCTGTCTCTGCTGACAGAGTCACAAAGGACTACTTGAAGCTGAGACAGACTCCTAAATCTGTCTCAGGATTTTTCCTTAAAAGGGCATCTGGTGTGAGCATTAAGTAAAGCAAGAAGAGTTTTTGCAATGTCACTACTAGAATGCATGGGTATTCTAAGCAAAGGGAGTGGTAGTTTTAAGAGGTCAGACAACAGCTGATAAAGAATTCAGCTGAAATGAAATAATTTTTGTGAGGTCCATTGAACTGTTTGCACTGCACACTAGGTGGTGTGCTTGACTTGCACTCTCAGAGCTTAAAGTCAGGCTTATTGAACTTAATTTAAATCATTAATAGTTGTAAGAAGTCTAAGTACAGCCTCTACATGAAAGCAAAAAGAGTGACTGTTATTTATTAAAAATAAAATACAGACCAAAAAAAAAAAAAAAAATCAGCACATGAAATTACTTCTGATACCAGACATCTGAAAGATAACTCAGGCAAGATTTTTAAAGAATCACTTTAAACATTCATTGAGAAATACAAATAGATCACACAAGTTTTCATTATATATGTTAGTTATACTTTTAAGAAGTTTGCACTATTAAATTATGGGGTTCAGTAATGGAGAATTCAGTTACAGAGAATGCATTTTTCTAAGGAAACAAGAGAAGCATAATGTGTCTGCCGTCCCAAGAAATGCTGAGTGTAGGTTCCATTTGCTTGGGGGGAATAAATTTTTAAATTTGCACATTGTCACTGTGAGCTCTCAAGCCTTTCACCACCATACCAAGTAACCACTGGTTTTAAACAGCTGTAAATAAAAATAGTTGTTTTTTTCTGAGTGAATTCTTCAAACCTTCTTTTTACTTAAAATCAAGTAAAAGTTATAAAAGCTTGGTTGTTTTCACTGGCAATTCATCTTTCATATCTGTTTTAATATGAACACAATGCCTACACAACCTTATTTCCCCCAAACCTCCAATGAGAAATTCTTACATTACCCTTCTATTTGAGAGAAGGAACCAATAGAGGTGGATTTAGTAAGGTGTATGAATACTTCTGCATCATGAAAATTCCAAGGCTTAAACTGTATTTTTAAAAGCTTCTAAAATTTCATATGGAAGAACTACATGTGACTTCAGCTCTTAGTGATACAATTTATCTTCATGCTAAACTACAGTTATCACTATGCTTGATGAATCAGATTATTTGAAAGGAACAGAACTCTCAATAGTTATTTTTTTATGTCCAACATACATAAATACACGTCTGTTTCAAATGCTAAGAATCTACAACAGGAATGCATCATAAAATTATCACCTCTTCTCTGAAAAAAAATTCTAATTTTATGACATAACTTTGGATGTTTTAGGAGACTGAATTTAAAATTTCAGACAGAGCTTGTGTTGTCTGAATGAAAGTGATGATTTGGAGGTAAGAGGGCTGCAGGTCATAGTTCATATTCAAGTGTAAAGGGGTTGTTTAGATTGTATCCTGTTGACACACAGCACCACAAAGAAGATTACACCAACCTGAGCTTTGAAAGATTTCCTGTTTTCCAGGGAAAACAGCATCACTCCAAATCCACTTTAAATTCAGTAGCTGGACTTTGATGATCCTCGTGGGTCCTTCCAACTCAGGATATTCTATGATTCTATGATAGCCATTCAGTTATACAAAATAGAAAATACACAAAGAAAGTGCTAATGTTTAATGTAAGAAATTACAAATACCAGCATTCCCTTAGCTTTTTCTTTACTCATCCCTACCCCTTCTACACATTTCATTTTATCATCCCATGTATTACCCAGATATGTACCTTTATATGCCAGTTAGTTTTCTGGCTTTATAAATACTATGCACATGTAGCCACTTATTTTTCACTAAATATAATTTATTTCACACATCCTATTTCCTTAAATACTTTTGTAAGAAAGTGTTAGAATGAACTCAATTTATGAAGAATGAGTGGCAACTCACACAAAATTTGTGAGAATAACAAAACTATTAAGACTAAAATTCTAAAAGTTATTTAAGGATAAAATAGCTCAAAAACCAATTAAAAATTATTCAAGGCTTTGAGAAACTGTGATAAGTGTTAGTTCAGGGTTAGGTCACTTATTATCCCCAAGAAATTCTGTTGTTCCTGTAGTGCTCACCTGTCTGTGTCAGCTTCCTCCCAGCTGGATCTGTGCTGGCAGACACCTGCCTTCTGCTCACATCTGACTGACACAACACACACAGCACTGAACATGATCCACTGCAGGAATGAATGCAAAGGGCAGCCTTCACTTTTTGGAATTTCTAATTTAGGCAGTAAACCTTTGTGCAAAAACTGTTGTCATTTTGTCACAACTGAGTAGATTTACTCTAGAAGCCATGGGAACTTTTACAGCCCACACTGCACAGACCAACCCCAAATGCTGTAATTGCTTCTATTAACTTCCAAGCCAAGACATCTACACTAGCAATGATAAATGGATCAGCCACTTCTGCAGGGGCATTAAATTTTGAGCAAGGAAACATGCTGCAGAGCAGATGCTCTTACAACAGATAAATAAACAACAAAAATCATATTGATTTGCAAGTTTCTTTCATGCAACTTGGTATATCTTAGCTGGATGGTCACTTCTTAATTATGCTTAGAAACTGTCCAAAAGGCAGAATGGAAAAACACAGATTCTCAGTAAATTGAAGATTAAGATTGCTTATCAGTTGGTTGATTATCTTAATGCTTGCCAAAGAGGAATACATAAAAGAAATATTAAATCTTCCTTTTGTGAAGAGAGCTCAGTGTTGTTTCAAATATGTTCTCAGTTACAGATCCCTAGGCATACTTTTTTTCTTCTTTAAAATAGTCTGCATTCCAAGCTACCTGTTGGAAAACTGACATGTGCAACACATTTTTAAATGTGCTCTCTTGTTCTTCAGGTGTCTTTAGTTGTCAACGTTGCAAGTGAGTGTGGGTACACAGACAGCCACTACAAGGCCTTACAGCAGCTGCAGAGAGATCTGGGCCCATACCATTTCAATGTGCTGGCATTCCCCTGCAATCAGTTTGGGCAGCAAGAACCAGACACCAACAAAGAAATCGAGAGCTTTGCACGAAAGACTTATGGTGTCTCCTTCCCCATGTTCAGCAAAATCACAGTCAGTGGAGCTGGTGCAATTCCTGCCTTCAAATACTTAATTGGTGAGTAACCAGGAATGCTGGAGGGTTGTTTCTCCTGCATAGAAGTCCTCTGACACAAAATACCATCCAAAAGAAAAAAAAAAAAGATCTCTGGTTGTGCTCACAGAGTTGTCAGGCTCAAAGAGGTCAGAAGAAATGTAGTCCCTCCTCTTGCACAAGGCCAGATTTCTCTCTGTCACCTTTGCCTCACCTTCCAAAAAGATCTCCAGAAATGAAGACACATCAATAGCAGATGTCCTGTAAAAGCTGGTCCAATAGATTTATACATTGAATACAGGCCTTGAATTACTCTATGCATACAACACCCTGATCTTGCTTCTTCCACTTGCAGCCTCTAAAGTGCTCCTCCTGTGACATAAGTGCTGCAGGCTAGATTTATAAGATTTCTCACAAGAGCTGTAGGGTCAGTAGAAGTGAAGCACCTCATCATTTATTTCAACAATCAAGAAGTGAAACCAGGCACTAGACAATGTCCTTGAATATTCCCTTCCTCATTGCTCCCAAGCACTGGAACAGCCTCACTCTGCAGTTCCTCCCGTTCCAATCTGCTTTATAGCCAGCCAGCACTGACACCAGAAGAGGTTTTGCTGGTTCTTAGCAGCCAGCAAGGCAGGATATTCCTTATCAAGACACTACTTTTCTTGCATTGAACAAATGCTCTAAATACCATTTAAATGCTATATTGAAATGTCAGTCTTAACCCAATGTGAAGGAAATGTTTTTCAGCAATGAAATATAGAAAAGTCCAGTGTGACACAGTATCACCTGAGTTCTGCAAGGACCATATCCCTGCTGCTTCTCTCCAGCACCACAGTGTTCTTCCAAATCCCACTGAATTTAAAGGAGTGTGGATATTATTTTTGACTACCTCAAGCTCATCTCCTTCCAGGTGTCTGTAATGGATCACTCTGCTAGCCAAGCTTCCCTGGAATCCTCCTTCTTCCATCTCTGTTTTGCCCAGTAGATTTGTTCCTGCAGGAAACTTGCAAAACTTGTTTCCTTGCTTGCCTGCCCCCAGGGGGAGGCTGCGTCTCTATTCAGCACAATGACAACATAGTTAAAAGTGTACCTCTGGCTGTGTCTTGATGATACATTGAAATAACTTCTGATTCCTTATGGGGTTTGCCCAATGTATAATCAGTGGGAAAAAAGATGCTAATTTGTCTGTAGCATCTGTTCTTGTGCTTTTAGGGGGATGAGGTTCCTGGTCTATTTGAAAGTCCTGGAAAATTTGTTAGTCACATAGCAGAAGGGTAAAGGGTAAGAGTGTGACTCATGTAAAAGGGTATGTGATCAGGAAGAGGAAAACTGTAGTGATAAGAATTAGGTGAAAACCAGGAACAATTACTTTGTTATTTCTTCATGTAGCATTTCTTGAAACAATCTTCTAAAGCACTGGTACTGGGTGCTTTTGGAGAAAAAATTCTGGATAAGCAAGTAATTATTCCTGGTACAGCTGTATTGTCATGCTAAATTCCATTTTCCTATCAGTGTTCAGCTGTATCAGGTATATCTCTGTAGCACAGCCCCCCACACACATGCCCTCACACACTTCAACACTGATTATTGTGCTTTCTCTGGGCTCAAGCTTCCCTGTTTCCATTAGTCTCCAAGGGACTACTGTCTAGTTAAAGCTATCTGTCAGAAAATTAATCTTATTCAGTCTGAGCTTCCTCTTAATTTTACATTCCTTCTTCCTCTGTGAGGTTAATCATCAAATTGACATGAAGAAATGTCAGGAATTGGCTAATGTGGTTTTTTAATATTTAACTTTTTTTTTTTCTTTTTTTTCTTTTTTAATTTTTGTCCCTGTAGATTCTACAGGAGAAGAACCAACCTGGAACTTCTGGAAATACCTGGTGGACCCCAATGGGAAAGCAGTAAAGGTCTGGGACTCTACTGTCTCTGTTGAAGAAATAAGACCCCATGTTACAGAACTTGTAAGGAAAATCATCCTAAAGAAGAAAGATGAATTATGATTTTCAAAAATCCCAGCCTGCCAATTGCATCTTAATTGAGAATTAGGGCTGGACTTTGTCTTTTCACATTCCAAAAGAGAGGATATGGGGAAAGGAAATTATGACCAGTTAAATCTGCATTCATCATCTAACAATGTAGAAACCAGCAAGTTAACATGGTCAAAGTAACATAAAATTTTTCTCTGACCAAATTCAGTTTGAGTTTTTAGGAAAGAAGAAATCTTCAGCAATTGTTTTTTCCCCAATGCAATTATTAGTTGTGGGTAACACTAAAGGAAGTCAATTTGTATAGGAAGAAAGATCAAAATAGTGAGACTGTCCTAGCTGGGATCTCTCTGGTATCTACAAATCTGTTGTCATATTTTGATTGCAAACTGAATAAAATAAACAGCAAAAAGTGAATTATTGACTTAAGGTATGTGCTAGGAAGAGGGCTGAAACTTATCTTCAGACCAGGCAGAATTTGCATGTTCCAGTTACCACAGCCAAACATAGCTAATTTCATCTGTCTGGAAAGTTTAGAAGGGCATGGGGAAAACACATTTATAAAACTTAAATGAAAGAAATATGAAGACAAAGACCCTGTAAAAATTTTCAGGAAGCCATGAAAAGAATTTCTGCATTTTTTCACCAAGATTATCAGATGATATTTAAATAGTCATTTGAACATCTGTAGGACCAGAGTCTACATTAAATGGCTATTTCTTTCTTCTACTAATATTTTGCCTTAAAATGACTCTCCCCCCATAAAACCAATGTTAAATTCATTTTTCAGTTTATAACACTATCCAATTTTGCTGCATGTACAGACAAACATCAGACAATCAAATTATTTTTCCCATGGAAGTATTTTTTCAAATATTTAATTCTTGCATAATGTTATATAGTTTAATACCACATTAGTGTTACAAATGCTTAATAGAACCATTTTCAACTGTAGCAGTCAGGCATCTGCTCAGACTTCAGAAGTCCCTAGCTCATGCTAAAACAATAACACTGGCAGCCTCATTGTTCCTTGACAGAGACCCTTTGAAAATCTTGTCAGGAGGAACTCTTTTTATCTCCACAAAAAACCCAACATTCCCATCCTGTTAACCTCAGGATGCCTTCAGAAAAAGCCAGCATTGCCCAACTGCAGTATTATTGATGAGTGAAAGCCTTTTTTGTGCTTCCTGATGCTTTCAAGTAGCACAATGTTTGTCCCTATAGTTGTCAGTGTCCACGTGTACAAATAAGCCTTAATTGACCTGACCATGGTAAAGACTTTTCCCAACTCCTCACTGCCATTAGAGCTCTTCAGCATCCAAACAGGCTCTTGTTGAAATCAAAGGCAAATATTATGGCATGGCCTGGCTCACAGAACAACAGGGGAAAGAAGAATACTGACTGGGCTCGTTCTGTATGGAATTAAGAGCTCCAGGAACTTTAGGATTTGCAGGAAGACTATGAAGGGCAAAGATTATACTGCACAAAACAATCTCAAATTGCCTGAAAGAAGCTGAAAGCAAGTTTTTTTAAGTTTTAGTGAAAAAAAAAGAGAGGGGATGGAAGAGAGAATGAAAGGAAGGAGTAATAGAAGAACATAAGTAAAAGGAGAAATCAAGTGAAAAGAAAGAAATGAGAAGGAAATAAAAAGACAGTTTGCAGCCAAATAATCTCTGGGACAAAAGGAGCATGGAAATGTTCAAGTCAGAACATTGATACTAATGAGTACATTCCAAGCTCTATCAGCTACTTCTCACTTGAACTGTAGCCTAACATAAGAGTGCAGGAAATTGGTGCTTGTGGCAATGAGTATCTGTATTTTCCTCCTCTGATGGTGAGAAAAGTGAACTCTGTGCTTGATTCAGTCATTTAGTCTATTCTTACATGGATCACTCTAAGACAGTGGTTGCTAAGGATATCACAAAGGAAGGAAAATCAGGCCCAGCTGATACTGTGCAGAGAATCCAGCTCCTGGAAGAGGATGTCTTTATTACTCCACAGACTATTTCTCTTTTCTTTGTTCTTTGAGGCTAATGCAATGCCCCAGCACACTGTTAGCAAGTGCTGCAAGGCTTAAAATTTTCCCCTTAGAATGCTTGTTTCTATTTTATACCTAAAGCCTGGATGAAACCAAACCAGGTTATGAAAAATAATTTAAGTCTTTTCTATTTCAATTCCGCATGTTCAACTTCAAAGAGAACTCTGGATTTACATGGAAATAATCTTCTATTCTCTATTAGACAAGTTCTACTAGTCTGAAGAGATATAATGTCAAGGATCACTCAGGAAGGTTCTGTCCTATATGGCCAAATATTATTTGTTCTGCCTTTAAAATCATTACAAGGCACAAAAAAAAGCTTTCACTTGTCAACAATACTACAGTTGGACAAGACTAGATTCTTCCTAAAGCATCCTGAAGTTAAGAGAAGGGGACCTGAGCATTATGTTATTGTTGAGATAAAGAGTTCTTCCTGACAAGATTTTCAAAGGGCTTCTGTCAAGGAACAATGAGGCTGCAATTGTTAGTGTTGTTATTTTAGCGTGAGTGAAGAATTTCTGCAGTCTGAAGTCTGAGCAGATGCCTGAGTGCTAAGAATAACTCCAGACCAATGCTGTCAGAATTGGTGTTCTTAAAAGTTTGGCCATTTGAAGAGAACTAAGGTGAGTGTTACATATGCAAGCCTTGAAAAGCAACATATTTGAATAGCCACATGATTTTAAGCACATAACTACTTTCTCTGAACTTAACAGACACATTTTCATTATTAAATTAGGCATGGCATAGATTCTGTCCTTTGTTTCACTAAATCAGTTTGTAGAACAAATGCTTTGGCTTTTTAATCAAAGTTCTGGAGTAAAAGTAAATATTCTCAGTTGTAGATTAATACATATCTGATCACACTGTAAGTACTTCATGACTTCCTGCTCAGAAAAATTGCAAATCAAATTACATTGAGTTGAATTTGACTTTTGAGACTATAGAAAGAGCATGCAGAGATCAGAAATTACTTTTTTTGCCTTGTGAATTCCAGCACTGTTTTAATCTGACAGAAATCTTCCCTACAGCAAGTTCTGAAAACTGTAGGCCAGCTCTGAATCTATAGCATGAGACTATTTTTTCTTGCCACTTACCTGCTTTGCAGAGAAAATAGTAGTGTGTATTAACAGATGAGCACATTGATGCATGGAGAGTGATTACCTTGATCATCTAAGACCTGGTCTCCTACAGTTTGCACCTTTACAGGTGTGAACTCTTGGCCTGTTGATTTAAACATTAAACTAAGCACCTAGACAGGATTGTATGCAGTCATGTACCCCCTCTGGCATGCCACAGGGAAAAGAAATAATTTTAAAGTCTAAATATGTTTAAAATTAGACAGGGCACTTTTGATCTTTTGAAACTTTGTCTCATAAAGATTGTAATAATCAGACCTACATGAAACCAAAGTTCTGTTTTGAAATGGAATATGCTACACTGAAATAGAACAATTGAATTAAGCAATAGACAGGGGTTAAACCTCCTTTTTTGGCATTATAAGGAGAACAAAGCCAAATACCCTAGTTATCCTGACAGTCACATCTGCTGTTTTAGATAAATGCTGGGAATGCCTCACTTGAGTTTCTATTGTGATTTTAGTCAGAAACTTCAGTGGCACACCAGACACAATTTCTCTGTGCTGGATGGTACTCAGTTTATCCTTTCAAATACAATAGCATCCCATTCAAGAAATTGCTGGTTTTAGTAGTGATTTTCAGAAGACTGGAAATCTCTTTGGTTAAGCAAACAAATTCTATGCTACCTTTGATTATTGAATCAACCAAATATATTCTATGCACAGATAAATCTATACTCATCTACTCATAGAGCCAGATGGAATTCAACAAGCTTATTTCTGACTCATTCACAGAGAGTCAAGTAAGCAGAGAAATCAGGTATTCTCTGTGACAATTAACAGATCTTGCAGTAAAAGCATCACTGACAAAACACAAAGGAATTTACAAACCTTTTGACAGATGAGATGCTGAAAGCACCAAATTTGAGGACTAATTCTTAACCATATTAAAGCATACAGAGAGCAGAAAGAAATCACTGAGCTGTACCAAACATCATCTCAAAGCTGGTCTGTGATCTGGTGCTACACAGCTAATTCATCTACCTAGGCAGCTCAAAACACAGTGATGCCCACCATATAGGATAAGAAACAACAAAACCTTTATGCCAGCTCTGCAGCACCCTGGAAAGACAACAGTGGAGGCTTTTCTAGTGACAGTGGCTGCTCTTTTCCAGCTGTCTCTGCACAGCAGCTGAAGGCAGCCCCAAGTAACTTCCCATCTTTAGCCTAGAAAACCTGACCCAAGCCATCAGTCTACCTGCCTGAGAGATAAGATGGGCTGTTTTATCTCAAAGCACTGCACAATACCTGCTCAACAAGACCTTCTAGAGTTATTCCTGGAAACAAGAACAATTGAAGAATCGTGTTTTGCGTAAGCAGATTTGTATTCTCGAAGGTAAGCACAGACATGAAAGTTTTCAAGGTGATTCTGCTGATGGAGATTCTTTTCCCCCCCTCAAGCAGAACTAACAGCACCTATGTAGTCAGGGACAGATTCCTGCCCAAGCACTAATTGATGGAGCAGTGACAGTAAAAAGAAATAATAGCATTCTAGAATGATAGAAAATACTGAAGCACCATTTTGTGGAGGACAAACTTGGTAATGCCTGATCTATGATTGCAGTTCTGTGGAACACCTCCCCATCAGACAGAAATTAAAGATAATTCAGCTTCAGGGAGCTGTAGTTTTAGCTTCCTTCAGTGAAAGATGCAGTAAGAAAGCTGTTATTGTATTATATAAAACAGTCTTCTGTTTGTTTTGTTTGGGGTTTTTTGTCCCCCTTGCCCCAAAGGCATTGCTGTTTCATCATAATTAGTGCTTTCATCTGAATTATAGGATGAACCACTGTATTTTTCTTTATCAAGCAAGGAAATCTGACAATGATAAATAAAGAACAACTGGCAAGAAAAATATCCATAACCCACAGATTGTTTATCCATCCTTTGGAAAAGGGCACAATAGCCAAACTGTTCCTTGTAAGTAAAGAGCTTGCTGAATTCACTGTTTGAATTATAAATCAGCTTCTCTAACCTTAAGTTAAAGTCACATCACTCATTCTGATTTGTCATTACTTCTATATTCAGAATACTGTTTATTACTGGCATTTTCCTGCCCTCTGGAGAGACCACTAACCACTAGAGATATGTATGGAAATTTTTTTCTGGCATATAAGCATTTTGGATTTGAAATCTTCTCTTCCAAATCCAGGCACAATATTTTAAGTTTTCAAGCAAAAGTAACCCCTAAACTGTCAGTTTGGTTAAGCTAAAACATTTTGCTGGATACAACTGATGAGAAACATTTCAAAGCTCATATTCATGGTCTCAACTTTATAAATAAAACATTAAAAATGAAAATAATGTCAAACCAAGAAATAGAATCTAAATGCCATTATAAAAGGCTTTGTTGATTTTAAAACTTAGAAAATTTATTTTGTGAATTTTGTCTAAACATTTTTTCTACAAGTTTCAGCTTAGGGAAGAGTTTGGTTAAAAAATTGACAATTCTTGTTCTTTTGAAAAAGTCTTGCTAGCTTCAGTGGCTACCAACCTATTCTGCCTTTAGCTATACAGAGGTCAACAAGAATATATCATTGAATAAAATTGCAATATCAAGTCTCTCTCTGATTATATGAATCACTTGGTTTTACTGAATACTGGGAATTGCAAGACACCATTTCTAGTTGTTAACTGCATGCTCAGTAAATGTGTTTGTCAAGCCATTAAGAAACTGGGAACAAAGAGTTCATTGAAACAGATTCAGAAAACCAAAACACTTCAAAGAACTGACTTAAAAACACTATCATGTGAATAATTCATTCAGTTAACATGTAATCAGCATAAATTTAATAATTTAAATAGAAAAAAGGGTGTAAACCAGATTTCTTTTTAAGATTTAAGAAGGTAAGAGAACACCAATAGGCAGCCAGCTGATAAGGGATAAACTTTTCCCAAGTTTTAGGTGGGAAGTGGTATGCAATGAAGAGGTGTCATTGTATGTACAGATGGAAAGTTCAGGGTAAATCATTTCAGTGCCAGAGGAAGATTTTAGAGCAGAGGCATACTTTTGTTATTAAGCTCTAATAAAAAGCTGAATTGCTGCAGCTATGGCAAGTGAATGTATAATCCTCTGCCATCTGCTGGGAAATTTTTCTGCCCTGTGAATATTTAATCTGGTATCACATAGTTCTCTCTCAATTTTACCTGTCAATTTGAAGTTCCTTGCTTTTCTAGCCTTTCAACTCTGGCCATTTTTTTTAATTCTTTCCTTGATGTCTCCTTCTGACATAATTAAAGGCTGATAGCCCACTCTACAAAATACCTACTGAAAAGTATTCTTAAAGCATCTGGTAGTAGGTCAAAACACAATATACAAAAGGAGGAAAAGGGGTCCAATGGAAGATATAATGATTTGAAGCAATTTTATTTTTCTCTCATTTAATTCACGATCAGAGATTATTTTCTCACTTTCTATTAACAGCAGGACAACAAAGGATAAAGGAGATATTTAGGATGCTTATGTTGGCAATGTGTTGAAAGGGGAGCCCTGGATGGAAGAGGATCATTCTAGTTTGGTGCCAGGACTGGCAGTTTAGCTAATTAGATTTTAGAACAATGAGTTCTCCTTACTTGGTGGAGTCGTTCTGACTTGGGTCTCAAAGAAAGCTCTGGCCATACTTTTATGCTGTAAAACTCAAGATGAACCTCAGCCTCCTGTGCTTCTGCTAGAAAAACCACCCCACTGCCCAGGATCAAAGGCAACTCCAAAAATCTCTCTGAAGAGAATCTCTCATGAGTCTTTCCTAAGATGTGCTCTTCCTTATTTCCTGTACCAGGTACAAAAGCTCAGTAACTGCTCCCAATGACAAGATCAATGAACAAAAATTACCTGAGTCTGCTGTGCATTCCAATCTTACAGCGAGTACTTGTCTATTTTATATCCTGCAAAATATCATTTCTAAGCACTTCAATATTTATTGAAAATCCTCCTGAAGAATCATTGTCCAAAATACTATGTACTAGTCTGAAATATGCCTGGTCCTTCCAAGAATGCAATACTCTGAACCTCTTGTTGGAAACAGTTCTTTGTCAAGGATACACCTAATTATTTTCTTCATTCCAAGAGCATTTGGTACATTAAAATGCATTAAAGCACTGCATATGAAAAACCTGCTGCAGATTTCTGCATTGTGTAGTGTGCAGACTGGGTACTCTCAGCATTGGACTTGGCTTCTTGCATTGGAAATGTCTCCTTTCTGATACAAAGCATATGAATCAGTCAGTCTGTTGTCTTATTTTCCTCTCATTTAGTAGAGTTGACAATACTAGGCAAATATTTGTTAGTTAATTAATAAGTGAATGAAGTTACATGGAGGCTGGTCTTAAAATACACAGTATAATACGGACATAAGTCCTAAATTAACAAATGAATAATGTTGTTTACCTTCAATAGCTACAGAGATGTGTTGGAAGGACCAAGTGCTTAGCATCTATAAACATTTGGGGGTTTTGTGTATTAAATCTCTAACAGGCAGTTATAAACTCACATTCTTGTGGCTCTCAGTTGGCTTGAATGTCAGAAATGCAGGAAATCAGCTGCTTTCAGGAATCAAACTTGTCTTGAGCCACGGTAACTGGGGAATAATGAAGTAAAAAACACTTGAAAAAAGAGTCAGTTATACTTCTAGCACATCACTATCAATGCTACTTGGTTAGTGATCTTAGTTCATACACTTCAGTAGCTCCCAAAATAAGTTTAAAAGCCCCTTAATATATACACCAACTCTGATAATTACAATTCCACTGGCCCCCTTTCCTGTTTGCAATAATTACCTGTTGGGAAGAGCAGAATGACGTCTCTGGGACTCGATGGTGACTCACCAAAGGGTGACCTCATGGCAGGGGACTGATTGTGTTACCACTATTCTAAATACATTTCTGCCCTTGATTGATGAGCTGAATGGATTATTTTCTAAAATGAACAGAGAGTGAAGCATCTGTTATTTCCAGAGAAGAATGCTCAGCACTCTCCAGACTGTCAGGCCAGGTTTGCTTTTGTGTAGGCTTGCAGCAGTGAGGCAGCACACTCCTTATTTCTCTCCCTTTTGCATTCCCATGTGGATGGTGACTCCTTTTAAAGTTATTGTAATTATTGGTGCAAGACTTAAATACGAGCAGTGAGGAGACACTGATTTGTTTCCAAAGAAAGCCCACAAAGTTTTTTACACTCAAAGGCAGGTATTTCCATACTGCTGATAGCACAGAACTAGAGAATATCTCAATTTGGAAGGGATCCATAAACTCATTGGGACCAGCTCCTCACAGAATCATCTCATTCACGTTCTGCCAAAAACCACGGGCAATTTCCAGATAAAAGGACCCTTTTTATAGAATAGTTAGGCTTTCAAAATTTCTACACCCAAGAGATAATGTGGAAAGCCTTAAAGGTTAGGTGGGTTACAACTTATGTTTGGCCTTGTATAGGATGCTGACTTTATGTGTTTATATAATCACAATTCTTGCATTTTTTTAAACAAGATTTAGACTTTCTGAGAACAAATTACAGTAATATAAAAACATTACAGATTTCCTATAGGCATTATTCTGAATCAGAAAAGAGATTAGAAGTTAGAGTGGGAGCTTCTAATGTAAAATGTCTAGTGTGATAAAAATTTTAAATGAATTTTAGACGTAATGAAATAAAAATACAAATTTCCATTGGAATAGGCAGTGCAGTGCTTGTGTCTCAGCCTGAACATTTTGAATGTAAAACTTAAAATGCAATTCGATTATAAAATAGCAACCAGTGACACAAAAAAAACCCCAACAAACCACTGAAATTTCACCTTCTTTTGTTCTTATCTTTCTTTACATTGATACAAATGCTGATTTAAAGTCCAACAATAAGAAGCATGTGAAATCACAGTCATACCTCTGCACTCACAGCTAATAGTGACTGCACTGGCTCTGAAGCAGAGAGGCTTCATACCATATTTATGTTTACAAGGCTGTACATGTGCAGGATGGAAGCATTCCTCAATAACTGAACCAGCTGACTGGGAAAAACCTCCGTGTGCTGCTTTAGAAAACTTCCTAATATGAACTGCATCAACATGGACTGCTAGGAACATCCCTGATCAAAACTGATGTATTGACATTGGCCTTTTTTGCAGCTTTTGTCCCACTGACTGTATAACTCAATTAGCTACACACAACTCTGCTCATGGGCTCAAGCTTTTCATGAATCCATCCAGAACTTCCAGCCCAAGACAAACTTTTGCGTTTTTTTCTTTACCTGAGGATCCCTTGCCTTTTATAATTCAGATTGTGCAATAATGGCTGAAGATCAACCAGGCCTTGGCTGCCTTGCCTTCACAAATTTACACTATTAGGACAGTTATTCTGTGAACAATTAAGACTTGACTCTTACTCCACTAGGATGGAGTCTTAATTATCCCAATGAAAAAGCAATTTCTCACCAGATCTTTTTGTTAACCTTTAAATTCAATCCTAGTTACAGAATAAAAACCCCACAAACCACCCCCCATCATCCAACCTAAACAATTGTCTTTTTTAAAATTTTGGAATACAGCCTTTTCAATTTTAAAATAAATGTTAAATGATTTATTCCAAATTTAATACATACTGAATGTAATGAGGGTCAAACCAAAATATGAATAATTTTAGTGAGATGAAAACCAAGAATGTTTGCTACTGGTGGAGGAACTATAGAAATAATAAGGAATGGTAAAGTAGAACACTTCTAGTCTAATGTGGTAATAATTATATTCTCTTACTGAGACTTACAGAAACCTCAGAGCACCGTGAAAAAAAGGCTTGATATTGATCTTATGGATGAAGCCAGTAAGCACACGGGTAATGCCATTTCCCAAAAGCATGTAACAGGTGAACGTAAAGCAAAGAATAGAACTTAATCTGCTTCCAAGTTTGTACAGATGTCTCTCTCACCTTTTGTAAATCCAACCAGAGAAAGCAAGCTATCATGTGAAAGTTGATTATTTTGGCACCAGTTAAAGCAAGAAATAGACAGCAACAGGCAAATGAAGTAATCAAATTCCTTTCCATAAGACATACAACAGAGCTACTGTAAATTAAGGTAGTTAAGCTTGATTCTGCTTTGACTGCTTCTCTTGAGACATTCATCATGCCCATGACAATGAGCTGCACTGATGCATTCCACTTCAGTAGCAACAGAGAAAAAATTCCTGTCAAAACCCCTGGTGCAAATTCTAGATATGGAAGAATGATGAGAAGATGGTTAGGATGAACAGATACAATGTATCTTATAGCTTCATCCAATTTCTTGGAGAACATCTGATTACTGAGACTAACGCAGAGGAAATGAATCCCTCATCCGAGATGTAGCTGGTGATCATTTCACCAAAGCACGACTGAGGAGGTGGAGACCTGAGCAATGGCTCACTTGGCCCAGCTTCAGAAGGTCTAGTCTGTCACTCAGAGCAATTCCATTAATTAGAGATTGTGTGGTAATCAGATGCTCTGATAATGAAGGATACACAAGATTAAGAGATAACAGTTGGATTTTAATAACTATTGTGCAAATGTAGTTAGTTGAAAGACCTGTACTGTCTCGAAGACATAAAAATCATTTAACCTCTATTTATTATTAGCAGTCTATATCCCTTTAATGTTCCAAACTATCTTATCAGAGGATGAGCTGTGTTAGTTGTTCATAATAAGAATGTATTTTTTATATTTCCTTTGGATCATCTGCTTATGTTGGACAATTGCTGCTTGTATCCACTGCTGAAGTGAAAAAGGATTTGAAACTGAATAAGGCTTTCTAATTTAAGCCAAAGACAGGAAGGCTATGGAAAATGGTTCTCTTTACAGCATCCCCAAATCTAGTAGTGTTCAGAGATGGAAAACAAACTCATCTTCAGCACCAGAAAAGAGGAACAAAACTGAGCTTTTGAAGCTAGAAAATAAAACTAAATATCTGTCAAAACAATTGCTGAGAAAGGCATGTCATTGCTTGTGAGCAATGTAGTGATATCAGGAGTGAAACACCCTCACATCACAGAGCACTGGAAAAATGAATCAGTATCTGTGAGGTGATCATAAGTATTACCAAAACCCATGGCTGTATACAGAATACAGAAATAATTCTGTATTCCCACTAGGTATGGTTAACATCCAAAAAAACCCTTTTGACCATGCATTAGAAAAGAGTAAGAAAATAAAGGCATTAAAAACTCATTGTGAAATGAGCTGAAATCTTTTCAAAAGTTGTGTGGTTATTAGTTCTAAGTCTGGCATTTCTAAATTCTGAGTAACCCGATATTCTTTGAACGTAATTTTGTACATGTAATTTCTTCTGTATGAAAACAAATAGAGAAAACAAGACCAGAATTTCATACTGGCAATGACATGAGTCATCTGAAATATTTCAAACCACTATACAGAGTTTTGCCACGTGAATTAATGGAATAAAGAAGTCATCGTTTGTCATCATACGTGTGAAAGAGAATTAAATGAAGCAGACATTTTTCCAGAGGATTTAAACATATTTGCTGATAAAAAAAGGAAACAAGCAGACAATTTATGTTCTGCTCCAAGCTTCATAGGTAGGGGAGAGAGTTCCTGTTACACCAAAGGCTGGTCCTCTTTGCCTTGTCCTTTCATTTGCTTCTTTCCTACTCCTGTTTCTTCATGCTATCCCTGTTCCCTTTAACTGCAAAATCCCAGCCTTCAATTCTTACATTTGTCACGCCAGTTCCAGTTTCTTACCCCAAAATGGGTCAGAGCCCAACTCTTTGGCCTTAGCTCCTTCTTTCACACAGGACAGAAAACTTCAGTCCCAACAATAAAGCTTTTTAAAATAAGAAGCAATTGTAAATAGGCTCCTGTAGAACGTTTCTCTCCTGCTGCAGAATTTTAACAATAGATGATGCTACCCCCCCACAAAAAATATAAAGACAGTTGTGTGGGAGGGTTAAAGAGGAAGAATTATTGCTGCTATTGGTATCTGCCTCTCTTTGAATTATAAATTAGAATGAAGGTTCTCTGTGATGACTAAGTGACAGAAGGGATTACGAGCCAAGGCAGACAAAAATATGCAAAACAAAACAACTTTTGGTATTTTAAAAATACGCTTAATAGGACCAAATCTAAATTATTGGCCTAAGAGTTTGAACAAAATGAAGAAAATTAAAAGCTTCAGTTTGTTTACCGTGGGTAAATGGTAATGGTGGGAGATATTTTATTGTATTATTTATTCAGTGATATTTAGAAGTCAGTGCTTCAAACCTGTTTATTTAGGTACTTTTCTTTAATTTTCAGTTTTAGACAAAGTAAATTCAAAGCACGATAGAAAGTGATAATTCATATAAGCCTATGATCTATAATTTTCTCTTTTATTGCTTAGTGTAGAATAAATGCTGAAAAGATCAAGAAACCTTCATGTTTAACAAGTGCTATCTCTGATGGAGATCTTGCTTAAATAGTCTGAAATAATAGGCCCCATCATTTCTAGCTCTCTTGTAATTGAGTAGCTCTGTTTCAGATTTATCTCCATAATCATCTCCTTTATACAGAAACCACATACTTGTTAGAACCCTTTAAAACTTGCATCCTTCTATTCAAGTAGAAAATGCATTTCAACATATATTTGTGTCTCTAAAATTGTAAATACTGATATTTTACAGACAGGATAAATGAAAGCAAAGTTAAATGATTGAGGCAGTGTCAGATTGAGGGGTTTTTTGTGAGTAAAGAACATGCCAGTTTTGTGCTTTCTAATCAGATAAGTAAAAACTATCTTCCTTTCTGAAAAGGAAAAAAGAAATGAAAACCACTGCACAAAGACAAACTGCAGTCAAGACTATTTGGTTAGGTTCATTTTTGAAAATTATTTTAGGCTTCTGACTGTTCTACTTCTAGATAGGAGAGTAAGTTTAAAAAGGTAAGATTTGCTTCACTGAGTCATTATTCTGAAATATTTACCAATAGCTGCACACAGACACTGTAGATAATGAAGCCATTACACAAATACACGTTACTTATCAGATCTCCAACCTCATTGCAAAATTACCAATGTCACTCCCTACTTCTCTGTTTTGCTGATTTTTCCCTCTTAAAATTTTGACTGAAATCTCCTTTGAGCATCAACTTCCTGATGCTCGAAATTACTTTCTCCTTCTTCATTATTTAGTTCTGTGAAGCAGAGACTGTTGAAAGTCAAAATCTATACCCTATATTGATTGGGGGAATCAATTAGAGGATAATGAGTGTGAAATACAGTTAAAATGACTAGGAAAATTGGTAGGCTCTGGAGTGACATGAAAAATGCATATAATGATACTTTGTACATGTGTTCACTTGCACAGAGAGGATCTCAAAATACACTTTTGCATGCAAGTGTCAGACTACTCCATCACTACCACAAATCTACAGACTTACAATCTGAAGCACAATCTGGGAAAGCAACTTGCTTACAGGTGGTTGAATTGAGAGCAGAACCCAAGATGTATCATACCCTCTTGATAGATTTCAGTCCCTCACTAATGCACACAGTTCTTTTTTAGTCCTCTGAGTGACAGCATCTTGCTGCACTGCAAGTACACACCACTTAAAACTTCTGTGCCCTTTTCTGTTTTGAACCTTGTGCTGTCATCTGCCTTCCTGAAGTGCCTGCTGCTCATGTAACATGATAAAATATGTTATCTACACTAACTCTGATGTCAATTTAACTTTTTACTCCTAATCAGAGCTCGTTACCCCATCTTGGCATGACAATTTTGTTTAATTGCATGATTTGCCACAAGATTACTTTTGAAAGTAATTTATGTGGCTCTTTGCCAATTAATAATTAGGTAATGCTCTTAAGGAAAACCTTACCATGCAGGTTTGAAGACTGATGCTGATCTAGACTATATCATAGTTCATAATTAACTTTCTGTGGAAGTCTGGCTGGTAGAAATGTGTCCAACAACTGTTAATGTGTTTGTTTTTGTCTTTTAAATAGTGGTCAGTGCAGAAGCACAATTCAGTTTGAGTGGTCTCTAAATGGAATGGCTAAATCAGGAAGTTTCAGCTTCTCTCTCAAGCCTCCTTTGCTCTAAACTGTATCAGCCAGAAAAACTCCAGTAATTTGCTAGAAAAAACAGCCCAGTTCTGCTGACCAATATCTTGTGGAGTCAGGATAAGTAAATAAGAGGCTGTACACTTTTCACATTAATTGTAGTTTAGATGAAGATCACAACCATTTTTAATGATTACAAAAAATGCTGCTGTTCTAATTATCGCAAAGACAACATACATATATTTACATTTATGAGTTCATCTGGAGGGCTTGAAAGCACTTATAAGAGAGAGAAAGCTGCAGTTCCATGGCCCCAAGTATTTTGAAGACATGCTTTAAGTACAGCCATAGAAGTCTCTTGGAAACCAATGTGAGTAACAGTAAATCAGTTAAAGATTTGCAGAAGAGTCTGGGTTGCAAGCATCTAAGAAAGTTGGCACATTTTAGAAGTAGAGCTAGACCTTCACTGAAGAAAATAGTCATATTCAGGAGGATGATAGTTCAGCACTCAGTTGGTAGAAGTATCCTGTTTTGGATACAGTTCTGAAAGCGTCTCTTGAATACCTCGATAATTTGTGTCTTGCTGGTGTCCTACAGAGGTCCTGGATCTGTGTTTCTATGAAAGCTGGATGACCTCATTGGAAGACATTCCTCACTCTGCAGAGAGAATTGGTCTTGTCATCTGTGTAGTAACTTAAATTGATATTGGTAATAGTGAAAAGGGACTGCAAGATATTTTGTGAGGTCTAAACCACTAGCTCTTACTGGAAGGAGTCTGTGTAACTGGAATGATAAAAGAATGTGATGTTTTCTTCTGACATAAAAAATTATGCACATACTCCACTGGTCAGTGAAGAGTCTCCCACTCCCACTTCAAATCCTGAGTGTCTCATCAAAAGAGAATACTTTTAAAATTTCAATCTTCCAGCAATTACATCATTAATTAAGTCATTGAGATAGATAGCTCAAAGGTAATTTTGAATGTTTCATATAAATCTTTCCAAATAATTGGAACAAGAAAGCATGCTAATTATTGTCACCCAGTAATCATGAAAAATGCAAATTGATTGATGGTAAAAATGAGTACACTGATTGATGAAAATAACAAATGAAAAAATGTTATCACCTCAGAACATTTCAGCTTTCTTTGAAACCAAATTTCTTCAAATTAGGACAAAGGATTCAACAACTCTGACACAGGTCTACCTTACACTCATTAAGGATGAGCAAAAGTTTATGTAAGACTGAGCATAAAACTGTGATGGGTAATTTTATTGGTTCCACATCGCTGCAGTAATAATTCTGAGAGGAAAACAGTTACCTGAGTCAAAATAGTTACCTGAGTTCTGACTAATAAGAGAAAAAATACCAAAAGTAAAACAGTAATGAAATACAAAAAATAACCAAGAATGTTCTATATTCCTAAAAATCTCTTGACCACTTGATTTGGGAATGCTCACTTGAAAACATGAACTGAATGACTCCTGTGTTCATGACTCTCTGCCCTGGTTATTGAATTCTGGTATGAAGAGAACCTCAGTGGAAACAGATCAAGAAAGTATAAGATGAAGAAAAAAGCAATCTCAGATGGATAAAGAGAATCAGAGAGAAACACAAGGAAGGAATTTCACATCCTGGAAGAAAACAGTTATTAGCATCTGAACAAGGTACATAAAGACATTTCAAGAGATTAGTAGCTATAACACTGGAATTGGACACTTCTCCATCCCAGGAAGCTGTAAGACTTACTTAGGTCTCTGTTGTGAACATAGGATTGGCAACTTCACGAAGTCTTGAATCAGTCTCCAAAACCATGACATTTACCTCTGCACTTCTTAGCTCCAACCACACATGTTGTTTAGCTGACTGACTGATATATGTGATCTGGGCAAAAAACTGGCTTTTAAACTGAGATTCATCTATCCTTCTCTCATTAGAGACTTTCCTCAATCACAGAAACACAGCCCCCATGTCTTTGTGAACTAAATGACCAGGAGATTGGTCTCTTAATCTGAAATAACACCAGACCAGTTATGTCAGTGTACTGACACTACTGACATAACTGAGGCAAAAAGGCTGCCTTCTGGTCTTTGGTGGATCATTTTCCTGTATACATTTTAGATAAGCCAATCCTCAATTTTATCATGAAAATAATTTATCTGCTTATATCTGATTTCATCAGAACAACTCAAGTGATGAAGTTACAACTCTCACAAAAATCTCATCCTCATCTAGCCTTTTTCTTTGTTGATATTCAACACTCATTGATTTCTCCTGCTCTCCCCTTTTCCGGAGATCACCAGCCACATCACTGTCATTCATCCTCTCACTTTGTGCAGTGCATCTTTAGGTGTTGAGCCTGTTTTTGAGCTGGAGCTTTCCCCTCCTCATCAAGCCAAGAGGGCGTGAGTCCTACAGAAGGGTGACCCCTCCCCATGCTCTCCCTGTTTTGCCTGTCCTGAGGCCCCACACAGGTTATGGGTAAGGATGGACCCCTGAAAGCTCTCCTCGACATGGGACCCAGAGCTGAGGGAAAGCCGTGCCCCGGTCTTTAAAATCGCAGCCCGGGGCGGGCCGGCCCCTCACGGCGCTCTCCCGCCTTCCCCCGCCTGCCCTGAGGGCGCAGGCGGCTCCCGCCCCGCGGCGGCCCCGGGGCCAGTGGGCGCGGCGGTCCCGCCGTCGGCCCCGCCCCCGGCCCGCCC
>VZUI01043707.1:0-84846 GCA_013401135.1 Cettia cetti | reverse complement strand
GCCCCGCCTCGCTCCGGGCCACGCCCCGCCGCACGCGCTGCCGCGCGCCACGCCCCCCGCCGCGTGCCTTTAAAGGGGACGCGCTCGCCGGCGTCTTGGCCGTCCTGGGGCAGGAGTCACGTAGTGAAGTGGGGGTGGGAATAGGACGCAGGGTTGTGGTGTAGCGTGGGGGTCGCAAAATCACGGCATCAAGTCGTTGGGAAAAAAAATCACTGACAGTATCAAGTCCAACCTATGACCCAACACCAACCTATGAACCAACACCAGTGCCACTGAATGCCATGTCCAGTCTTTCCTTAAACAACTCCAGAGACAGTGACTCCATCACCCTCCTGGGCAGCCCATTCCAATGTATAATGACTCCTTCTGTGAAGAAATTCTTCCCAATGTCCAACATAAGCCTTCTCTGACACTGCTTGAGCTATTAGGCCGTTAGCTTAGTGTCCAAAGGAGAGCCTCAAAGATGGTGAAGAACCTTGAGAGGAAGGACCTTGATCCATTCAGCCTGGAGAAAAGGTGACCTCATTGCATTTATAAGTTCCTCATGAGAGGGAGAGAATAGGCAGGCACTGATTTCTTCTCTGTGACCAGTGAAAAGGCCTGAGGGGGTGGCATCTAGCTGTGTCAGGGGAGCTTTAATTTGGATAGCAGGAAAAAGTTTTTCACCAGAGGGTAGTTGGGCACTGGAACAGGGACCCCAAGGGAAGGGACCGAACACCAAGCCTAATATAATTGAAGAAGCATTTGGACAATGTTCTCAGTCACATGGTGTGACTCTTAGGGTTCCCTGTGCAGAGCCAGGAGTTGGACTCGATGATTCTGGTGGTCTCCTGCCAACTCAGCTTATTCTGTGATTCTGTGATTCTACACCCCCTGTCACTGGTTGCCTGGAAGAATAGACTGACCCCCAGCTACACCCTCGTGTCAAGGAGTTGCAGACAGTGATAAAGACACCCTCAGTTTCCTCTGCACCAGGTTAAACACCCTCAGCTCCCTCAGCTGCTCCTCTCCATCTAGGAGATGGATTCCAGACCCTTCACCAGTTCCACTGCCCTTCTCTGAACTTGGTTCAGCACATCAATCTCCTTCCTGGATTGGGGGACCCAGAACTGGACACAGCACTTGAGATGACTCACTAGTGCCAAGTACAGGGCAAGGATCAGTTCCCTAGTCCTGCTGCTTTTATTATTATTGATCCAAGCCAGGATATCATTTGCCTTCTTGCCCACCTGGGCAAACTGCTGTTGTCTTATGTTCAGCTTCTATCAAGCAGTCCCCACGTCCTTTCCCACTGGGCAGCTTTCCAGTTATTCTGCCCCCAGCCTGGAACTGCAAGAGTTGTTGTGACCCAGGGACAGGACCTGGCACTTGGAGTTATTGAAGTTCACACAATTGGTCCATCCATCCAGCCTGTCCAGATAGTCACAGTTCATGAGTGGATACATCAGGGCATGGTTGGCCCACTGACAGAAATCCATGGTCACAAAACAGCATGGTTTTTGAGGAGTGAACTTGCATAACTTAGGCCTCCATAAAAATCCTGCAGCAGCTCCCAAACTGCAGTAGGACATGAACAGGCAGCAGCCATCCCTCACCCCAACATGTTGTTCTCACATTCTCCACAGGTGTGTGATGTAGTCACTCCAGAACATGCCATTTCCAGCCTTTCTGCCATTCCCTGGCTCGGCTAAGGGTGAAAAATGCTTGCAGAAGTGTAGAGATATATCAACCAGTAAACATGAGCCAGCATGCTTCCTTAGTGAGTATTTAATGAATAACATAAATAATATTAATTAAAAAATAAAAATAAGAGGATGACCCATTTCTGCTTGGCATTTCTTTCATCCTTCTGTGCATGGCAAGGCTCAGGTCACCTCACAGAGGCACCTGCTCCTTGGACAAACAGGGTGAATGATGTGTCCCATCATCCCTACGTCTACCTAGCTTTAACCTTCTTCTTTGCCCCATCACCTCTCATGCTTTCCCATCCTTACGACAACCCTGTAGACATGGGTGACCATTGGATCAATCTCCTGCATTTTCCAAAGCCATGGACTTTCCCAAAGGCAGAGGACTGACAGCCAGGGCCCCATGCTTTGGTGGGAGATCATGCTGGAGCATTAGCCACCTCACTAGGAAGCCTATTCCAATATCTGTCCACCCACTCTGCAAAGAAATGTTTCCTGATTCCAAGTCTAAACATCTCCTGGAACATCTGTGAACCATTCCAACATGTCCTATCACTGGATACCAGGAAGAGATCAATACTTCCCTCTCCACTTCCCCTCCTCAGGAACCTGTAGAGAGCATCACCTTGAGCCCTCTTTCTGCAAACTAAACAAGCCCAAAGTCCTCAGCTGCTCCTCAAAAGACATCATCCAGCCTTTTCACCACCTTTGCTGCGCTCCTCAGGACATATTAACGGATCTTCTCATGCTTCCTAAATTGTCTTTAGTTGATGGACGTAACACATGCTGCGACTTCTGTGCTGACGCCAGCCAGCAAAGGCTTGCTCTGTTAATAGGGCATCCCAGCTTGCTGGCAAAACATGGATTTGCTCATGCTTGGAGAAAAATGTCCAGCAGCCAAACTCTTTTGGGACTGCACTGCCCTCAAAAAAATGCAGCCAGCCTCCAGCACACACTTTGTCTGAACCTGCCTAATGCTGGAAAAGATGGAAGAAGCAAAGTTTGGAGTTATTCAGGATTTATCTTCTCCTGCTGCCTGTCTTGAATGTTAATGCAAGATGTAATCACACTGTCAGAAAGTAAAGCAAGCCCTGGTGTATTCAAGAGAGCAGACTGCAAATTTTCCACCGGCGCTGCTTTTAGAAAGGATATTGGTCTTTTTTCCCTCTGAAAAAAGGGAAACTTTCCTGCAAAAACATTCACCAGTCCAAGAAAATAGAAATTGTTGAAGCAACAGAGTATTTTGAAGCCTGTGCAGCCTGGCAGACCCCTCCAAGGCTCCCACCTGCACTTCTGCCTGTGCTTCCAGAAAGGCCCAGCTGCTTTGCCTTGTGTCCCCTCCCCTGAACACAGGCTGCCCCGAGGCTAGCGTAACTTTTTTATCATGTGGTATTTCTCTCCTCCAATCACCTCTGATGTATCATAATGAAAGAATGAAGCCTTCTCCTCCTCCCCCTTCAGCTGCTCTCCCATGGATGGTCACTGCTCACTTGCAAGCAGGGCTTTACATGGGGTATGCTCTGCCAAAACCAGTATTGTTCCTTCTTCTATTTTCTTTTATTTTCACCTGAATAAATCAGTTTGTTCTTTGGGCTCAGAGAACAAGAAATAGAGTCTGATGTGGGAACTTGGGGCTTCAGGAAGGGGAAGTCTCACTGGGAGAGGAGGAGACTACACATACCATTAATCCAGTCCCCAGCAGTAGAACTTGTCACTGTAAACTGGACCTCAAGGTGCCACCAGTGCAACAGGTTAAATCTGAATTGAAAACTTCTAAGTCCTTTTGGCTTTGTTCTTACCAGCTGTTTTTAATATCAATCTTCCTAATTTATTTCTTTCTTCCTGTGAGCTGTGTTCACAAAGAGTTAAATCCTCTGCTTAGCAACAGCAGAAGCTTAGAAAATACAAACCTGTATGGTGTCACATTAGAGGGTTACTGCTCCATGAGCTGTCAGAGAGAGAGGACAAGAGGTGGGAAGATGTGGGAGTGCCTATGTGATGCCATTCTTAGGACAGAATCCTCTCATGTGATACTTGTCATTGCTTAATCTAATTTCTTTCCTGAGTGGCTCAAAGGATGACATATCTTCTTCTTCCCCAGAGGAATGGGATTCACCTAGGATAAAAGATAGTACCATCAACCCCATCAACACCATTCCTTTCTGCCTGCCTCCTCCCTATTCCTATGCTTTGGTGAAATATCAGAAGGGATCAAGGGGACTCTGGGATGGACTTTAACACCGTCTTACCCTCAGCAAGACAGATGGTGAAGTGATGAAGATCAGGCAAGGGGTAGGAGTTCTGCCTTGCTTACAGCTACCCCACCAGGAGCCCTTTGTAGCCTAAAGAGCAAGCAGCTATTCCTTGGACTACAAGGGGTACTGAAACAGAGCAGGACACCTGGAGGTCCACCTCATCACTGTCCTGCCCAAAGTTGGTTCTAAACAGCCTCAGATATATTTGTCCAACCAGTTCTTTAGTAATTATCCTTCAAACTGCCCAAAGTAAAAATTCATGTGCTCCTAGGTCAATGTGGCTCAGTTCTGGACTCAGCTTCTTTTTCTGTTAGAGAGCTCATAGGTTTCCCCACCACCCAAATTTTACTCTGTTTTTTCTTGCCAAGACCACTGTAGGAGTATGGAAGATAGAGAGAGGGGCCAGGATTATTCCCTCTGTCTCCTTCATGGAGTGCCATTGCCCTGGCTGGGTGCAAATCTCCAGTTGAGGACACCAGAGGTGTTGGCAGCCCATCATTCCCACAGCAGCAGCACACATTGCCTATGGGATGAGGGGAAACGGCACTTGGGGTTTGCAGGCTGGTTTTGCTGCCCTGGAGGAGCAGTAACGGAGGAATCTGGGGTTACTTCTTTTATTTACGCTGGATACCTCAGTCCCAGACCAGATGACAGACAAGCACATCATGATGGATCTCAGCCTTGATGCCAAAGAAATATTTTCCTATAAAACTCCCTGAGCATTTAGTGAGGAAAATCGAAGTGTGATTATCTGGTCTGCTGCCCAAGTGAACAATGCAGTATTACTGCATGGGGTGGGTCTCACCTCAAACAAAACAAACCAAAACAAAACCAAAACAAAACCAAAACAAAACCAAAACAAAACCAAAACAAAACCAAAACAAAAACAAAACAAAACCAAAAACAAAACAAAACCAAAACAAAAACAAAAACAAAACCAACCCTCCCTCCACCAAGTGTTGTACAAGTGTTCTCACCTTCACATTGATACCTATATAGGTTCATATATCTGGAGAGCAGAGCATCAGAGTACTCAAGGGAAGTAATTGTCAAACTTTGAGAATAAAAGTCTGTCCACAATTCTCCTTCTGGCTCTCTTTCACCTAAAATGGGGCAAGCTGATCCTCAGGCAGAATTCATCACAGGTATGAAAAGATGCTTTTGAGCATCAGTCTTAACAGAAGTCTCCTATATCAATGTAGCCACCAGCAGAGTAATGCAAAGTTTGGAAGATTCAGAGAAAAGGAGAAGAAAAAAGAAGAGAGAAACAGATCTTTAGTGGAGCTGCTTTTTCTTTTTCCCTATTTTGATTTGGCTTTCTTCTGCTTGTTTTAATTTGAATAAAGTTGGCTTTAATTTTTGTTTTTTTGCTTTTGAGCTCCAGTTTGCTCTTTTAAAATGGATGAAGTCCATCACAAGGGCTTGATAAAAGAGTTCTCTCACAATGCCTGCTGCTCCCATTCAGCTGATGAATAAATTATAAGTGCATTACAATGCTATTTCAGCTGTGATTCCAGGGCCTGAGGAGTGTGACGACTGTGACCTTATGCCTGCCAGAGAGTGGTTTGAATTTCCAAGAGTTTGTGTACCTGGCTGTTCAGGTCACCTCACACCTTCCATTCTGGGGTCAGTGGGTAGAGTATCTGAGCCCTTTCAAGCTGCCAGCTATGGGGACAGTCCTCCAGTTGCCACAGGGGTGGTGGTATGTGCTGTGGTCTTCAGAGATTCATTATCTCACAATCATAGAAAACAGTGAGTTGGAAGGGACCCATCAGGATTCTATCAAAGCCTGAAGTGATTGTTACCCCCATCCAAAGCAGCATCTGTGGAACGTAATTCTTTATGATGGGGCTGTGACTAGGATTTCTATATTGTTCAGTCCCAGGAATAGTCTCTGTGTTGGGAGTTGGAATTTTAAGTTCTTCTTGCAACACAGGACATCCCTGTCTCCAGCATTCTGGTGTGGCTGAGATAGTGTGGATGCCAACATGACGGGGAAAAGGTAGCATGGGGTGTGCTCTGGGAGAGACAACATCCCCAGTATTTCACCTCCACCTCGCCTGCAGGGTCAGCTCTGTGGGACTGTCCATCCCTTCAGAGTGGGTGACCATCAAGGAGGGACTAACAGCTATTCCCATTCCTGCGGATAAGCCATCTCCTTTAGGCAGGCATTGGCAGCAGAGTGAAGGAACTGCAGTGCACAGAGCAACTGCCTGTGCATGCACCATACCCTGTTTTTATCCTCAGAGCAGACAGCTCCTTGTATTTCTGCAGAAGCCACGGTGAGGACAGACAACATTTTGCAGAAGGTGAGTGAGGGGGAGGAGGAAGCTCTCTGGTCTCACGTAATTCCTGGCTTGGGGACACCAACACCATGTTCCATGCTGAATGGCACAATATCACCTGCAGTGCTGATATTGCACTGCTGTTGTCCCAATCAGCTGAGCTTACAATGCTCTCACTTGTTGCCATACCTTGGGTGGTCTCTGTGGGCTGGTCCCCAGCAGCAATGCACTCAACTTCTGCCAGTAGCTAAAATGCAGGCCCAGCAAGGTGTAGATGAAGGTACACAGCTCAGGTCCTGCCTGAGGCCTTGAAAACTAACCACAAGAAGACTTTTCATTAGGAAACAGGGAGGGCTAAGTGAATTGAATTGGACATTGCTTTGCTGAGACTGACTTTAGCCTTTTCATTACCGTTCCCACAATAAAGATGAACATATCCAGAGGTAGAAAACCAAACTGCAGCATAAGCACCAAATCCAAGGAATGGCCAGCAGACTTGGGTAGCTGAAAGTAGAGAGAATCTCTTGGGTGAAAAGGTCCAGAGAGGGTTAGGGGCAGGGGATCCTGCCTTAGCATCTCCACCTCCAACTTCCTAACAAAGAGATGTTCTTCTGAAAAACTGATTGTAGGGCTTGTGTGGCACATGCAGCCTCTCATTCTGCTGTGTGTATTGGTAGGTTTTGAGCTCTGGAAACCACTCTGTGGTGGGTGTGAAGTACAACTGGGCAGGGGAACACCCTTGGCACAGATCTTGAAAACTGCTCTGTGCACTCATATGTAGAAAGGAAGAGGCTGAACTTTCGGAAGGAGCCTGAATCACCATTAGGGTAATTATTGCAAATTTCCCAGAGAGGTGAACAAGTCTGGAGAAGCCGTCCTGCCTGGCCTGAGCGTGCTGAGAGGTGCTGTCATCTCCACCCTGGGGCTTGCTCTCCCATGGAAATTTGGAAAGAACTACAGGGTCTTAAAAAAAACCAGATAGAAAACCACTGAATTCACAGGGCTGAAACTTTCCAGCATTGTCCATGTTGGAAAGCAGTGCTCACACACCCTCTTGGAGAAGGGAGGGATGGGAGCCTGCAGGGACTGTTCAGATTGTCTTCCTCTTGGTTCCACCAGCTGCTCTGTTTTTCTGTCCCCTCCAACTACCCCTTTCTGGTTACCCCATTTCCATCAGCACCCTACTCCAGATCTTGGGGCAGCTATAGTTATGTTCCTGCCTTGTTTTTGTGACTGAGGCTGGAGGGCTCCGACCTGCAAAAAGGTTCCTGGGGCACGTGTACAGGGTAGAGCATGGCTGTGCCCTGCAGGTGCTGTCCCTTAATGCTTTGTTGTGCCAACATCTAAATTCCAATCTACAGCTGCCTGAAGGGTTAGGTAAATCTCCTCCAGAGTTGTTTACCTGTTGTGAGATTTCCATTCTTTAACCTCATGCTTCTCCATCCTGCATGAAACACGTTGGCTGCGCCAACCTGAAGCTCTCAATTCATGGTAGGTTTGGCACATCCCATTCCCTTGTCCTATCTACCACATTGCAGATCTTATGCCTGGCCTATAGGATGGGTTCTTGCCCTCTTATAATCTTCAGCTGTCAATTCAAGGGCAGGAAGGGGGCAAAAAGAGCCAAACCCCATGCTTGCGTCTGGATGTACATAAGGGCCACTCCATTCTGCAGAATTCCCATTTTAAAGATGGAGAAGGCTCTGATGCTGTCCCAAATAATAAGCTGTATTTTTAATTTCAAATGTGTTTGTTTTTCCTATGTGTGGACATTTCAAGGATACAGAAGAGTACGAGGGAGGAGTTTAAGAGCTAAGCTTTTACATCTAGACCCTCATTTGCACAGTGCTTTAAATTAATGTACTTTAATTCTTGTCTTTGACACATTCACTGGCGCTGCAGGGGAGGCTTTCAGCTGGGTGAGATGGCTGTAGTCTGATCCTGTGGGTCTGCATCTCCTTATCTCCAAGATAACCAAAGACCCTTTCTTTGCTTTTGCCCTGGGGAAGTTAAAAAAACTGTGAACGTACTTGCCAATGGTCAAAAAGAACCAAAAAAGGGCAAGTTTTAGCTATTTCTCTCTTCATGCTGCCCCTTTGGTATGAGAGTGGGGGTAAAGTAGAATAGCTCTGTGGGGTGGAGGCCTGAAAACCTCTCCCACCTCAGGAAAAATGTACAGAGCAGGGACTGTAAGATGGGAACCAGAGGAATCAGTAAGGACTTCTGGAGAAGTGCAAGCAAGCAGCCAATGTTCCACAAAGGCCACAAAATTTAGATAAAAGCCTTTCTCCACCTCAAGCATGTTTTCCTCTCAGCATCCATTTTTAATATATTTATCTTTTTTTTTCTTTAAGTGCAGAACTAGTGAGCATTGCCAGGACACTCAGATCCTTCCCTAAGCATCATAACATGTGCTCAGCTTTAGAAATGTGGAGTTTTTCCCTAGAGTGAGACATTTTCACTTACTTGAACGCTTATGAGCAAAAGAAATTAGAAGGGAAGATTTGCAAATGGTGTGCCTAGCTTCTTCCATAACAGTATAAAGCTGCTTCTTCCAGAGCAATTTTCAACACCATAGTGCTTTTCTCTGTGGGGTTTCTTCATACATGTGAAAATACTGTCCCATTGACCCTACCACCCTAACCTCCTTTTTCTTTACAGCCACCCACTGACTTTTACGTATAGATGAAATATATATACATATATGCTTCTTTCACATCTACTTGTCTAGAAACCTGCAAAAGCTGTCAAAAGTTCTGATAACAGAGCACAATCAAATTACCCTGTTGTTATTCCTCATATTCAGATGATTACTAAATAATAAAAGCCATTTGAATAATATTAGTTGTGGGGCTCTTGGAAAACAGGAGCTCATGAAGCTCCTGGCTGTTCCTATCCGTGAAGGTGTTTCCAGAACCTTGGTAAAACAGGAGAAAATAAAAGGATACTTACTGAATCATGGAATCAGAATGGCTTGTGTTGGGAGGGACTTCTAAAGGCCATCTGGTTCCAACCCCCAGCAATGAGCAGGGACACCTTCAACTAGAGAAGGTTGCTCAGAGCCTTGTCCAACCTGGTCTTGATGTTTCCAGGGATGGGGCATCCACCACCTCTCTGACAGGTTGCAGTGGTTTAACCCTATCCAGCAGCCAAGCCCCAGGCAGCCACTCTTTCTGGTGGGATTTGTCAGAGAATTGGAACTGTAAAAGTGAGAAAACTAGTGGCTCGAGATAAAGACAGTTTAATAGGAAAGGCAAAAGCCACCCATGCAAGCAAAGCAAAACAAGGAATTAATCCACTGCTTCCCATGGGCAGGCAGGTGTTCAGCTATTTTCAGGAGGCCAGGGTTGCATCACACATAGTGGTTACTTGGGAAGAAAAATGCCATCACTCCAAATGTCTTCCTATCTCCTTATTCCCCACACTTTATGTACTGAGCATGATCTGGAATACCCCTTTGGTCAGTTCAGGTCACCTGTCTTGGCTGTGTCCTGTGCACTCTCAGTCTCTTCACCAGCATGGTGGTATGAGAAGTAGAAAAGGCTTTGGCTCTTTGTTACTGCTCAGCAATAACAAAACATGTCTATGTTATCAACACTCTGTTCAGCACAAAACACAGTCCCATAATTGTGAGGAAAACCAACTGTGAAAAAAATGAAGTCTATTCCAGCCACTGTACTCTAAACCAGAACACAGGTCTGTGGGGTTTTTTATAGCACAGACACCCTAACCATGGACCTCAGAGCTGGATGCAGAGCTCCAGGTGGGTCTCACCAGAGCAGAACAGAGCAGAGGGGCAGAATCCCCTCCCTCCCCTGCTGCCCACGGGGCTCTGGGTGCAGCCCAGGACACGTTTGGCTCTCTGGGCTGGGAGTGCCATGGCCGGGGCATGTCCAGCCTCTCACCCAGCAGCACCCCCAGGTCCTTCTGGGCAGGGCTGCTCTGGGTCTGTTCATGCCCAGCCTGTGCTGATACTGAGGATTGCCCCAGCCCAAATGCACATGATCTTGTTGAACCTCATGAGATTCTCATGGGCCCACTCCTTGAGCTTGTCCAGGTCTCTCTGGGTGGCATCCCTACCCTGCCTGGTTTTTGTGGTCATCACTTTGGCAGTGGGGCCATTTGAGTCATATTTTATTGACATTGGAGGTGGTTGCCAAGTGAGACCAGAGACTTTGAAGCTCTCTGTCAGCACTGACACCAGCTGCACCAAGCATGCTTTGCACACAGAGAGAGGGATGACAGGGCTTTGGAGAGCCCTGTACAGTTTACAGCCATCCCATGGAAAAGACTAATATGGGGGTAATGGAAAGCTTGAAGACTTAGAGGCTGTTTTGCGGGCAATGAACTTGCCTGTTTTATAGACACAGCTGTAAGAACAGCCCAAAAGATTGAAAAGTGCTCCTATCTGTTGGCATGACATTGAGTTCTGCTTCTGCCAGCCCGTTTCTCTTACAGCTCTCAGGACACCTGGACCATGGAGACCATGAAGATATTGCACAAGCTTTCAGAGCCTGATCTTTCAGCTGGGTCTGGGTCAGCTGGAATGAGCTGTGCCTGCTTGATATATTGTTTTGAATATTTTCCCTTTCTATTTTGTTTTCCTATATCACAGGAATGAAAAAGGAAATTGGGAAATTCTCACTGCCAGGTCATGGTTTCCCACTGCCTTCACTTTATCACATGACCTTCAGGCTTGGTTTCTTGGCTTGACAGCCAGCAGCTGCTGCTCTATCAAGGCACTGCACAAAGTGATTCCCCAGACACTGCCTTATCTCCAGGGACCTGCTTGAACAGGTCCTGATAGGCAGTATCTTCTGTCCACACCTGCTGGGGGCCAAATGTCCTGTCCTCCCCGAACCTCCAGGAGGTGCTTTGTACAGCAGAGCAGTGAGATCTTGGGGCAGATTCACACAGACAGACAGCAAACTTGTCATAGCCAACACCAAGTTTCAGTGCTGTATGCTTCTCTATTCTGGAACCTAGAAATTGCTCACAAGGACCTATCCATCCTAGTACTTCTCTTCATTCAAGTCCACCCTTGGGAAGGTGTAAGGACAAGTGACACTTCCCCAGAATATTTCTTCAACCTCCAACATTTTTTTGTGACTCAGATTCCCTGAGCCACAGAAGTATATATAATAGTCTTCAGTAATTTTTTTCTCCCATTAATTTATTTAGTTATTTTTGAAGGCAGATAGATTTTAAGCATTTGCAACATCCTGTGCAAAACAGCTGCCCAATCTAATGACCTGTTTGGGTGCAGAATCATTTCCTTGGGCTTGTTTTGATCTGATGGCTTTTTTGATGCCCTCATGCTCACAGTGGAGAAAATGATAAATGGTCCTTTTCTATCCAATCACACTCTGCCCCTTGTAACTTTGCAGGCTGTAGTATAACCTTTTCTGTGGTGTCTTTTTGTTGCAGAAGATTCCCAGCCTGCATAGCTGTTTCTCCCAAGGACACAGAGACCTTGTAGTGCTATGATAATTTGAAAATTGTTTCCCTTTTGTCTCTATTGCTTTCATAAAAGCTCTGTGAGTCTTGGGTGTAAGTCCAAGATTGTTTAAAAACAAACCAAAGTGAGATGCCCACCATCTGCCTGGTGACTTCAAATTGTCCCATGCCCATACTTTCTTCCCTGGATATTGCTGCTGTCCTCACACAGACTGCAAGACCTGCTTCCTGTGGAATCTGTGCCTTTGTGTTTCTTCCCACACCAGGTAGAGGCCAAGCAAAGGAAACCCCAAATAACATAAGAGTCATTCATCTCCAGCATATAACTGGGGTACAATAACCAGCCTGTTTTAATGCAGTGGCCCATGTCCCAGGGGGCAAGGAAGTCTTTGGCCCTTGGTTTGGTAACGCACAGCAGGGCAGGGTGAGGTATTGGAGTGAGAACGTTCAGCTGGGAGTCATGCCTGTCATCCCTGGGTTTTGGGACTTTCGGATTCACCTGAATGTTAGATAGCAAAAAGCCTTCAGCTCTCTGTGCAGCTTTCAGCACTTCCAGGAGGTATCTCACCTCACCTCATGTTCCCTTACTCATCTTGGGGCATGTATCTCCCTGGTTTCTAAACCAGGATAGGTAACTCGTACTCTTTGAGGTCAAACAAGGCTAAAGGTCAGCAAAGATTTGCCAAGATTCCCCAAAGCTGATGCCCAGTTTTTATTTTGGTGGAAGAACCCTCATGTAGGCCTCAAAGATGTCTTGGCTGCTGGGGAAGATGTCTCTGACCTAAGCAGATGAAAGCTCTGGCTTGCAGAGCAGCCTTGCTGCTGTAGGGACCAGGAAAGAGGAGTTCATCCCAGCCCAAAGCCAGAGTGCTTCTCCCGTCCAGCCCAAAGGTACACCAGGGGGTGCTGGGGACTCATCTCAATGCAAAAGGAGGATTCAACACTCACAGGATAAGCCTTTGCAAGGTGTTCCTGGAGTGGCAGAGTTTTGAAGCTGATTTCTGGTAGCGCCATCTTAGGTGGAGCCTTGAGTGGCTAGTAATGCAGTTCAGAGTGCCTCACAATCTTCCTCCCCATGGTGGAAGAAGTCTTTCATCTTTCTCCTCCACCCAGCTGAGTTGCCAAATTCCTCAAAACAGCTCTGAAACACCTGCATCTGGAGGTGAGGCAGCCCCTGTGGGCTGAAAATCACAAACTAGGAGGAATGTGGCAGAGACACAGTCAACACTATTGCTTAATCTCTGTTTCAATGAGAAGCAAAAGAAAAATGGAGAACTGTGAGGGAATTTCCTGAATGCTCTTCCTGAATTCCTGAATTTGCATTCCACCAAAACCCTCCACTGCCTTCCCTCTCTTCCCCATCAGGTGAATGAGGATGTAACATACCTGTCTTGAAGAGTCATTGGAATGGGGGGCTGGACCAAAGAATAAAAAAGGCCAGAGTTGTTAAATCTGAGTTAGGTGTGCTTGAAGATTTCAATTAATAAAATTGTCATCATCATCATCACCACCACCATCACCTCTGCTGACGTTTGCTCAGCAGTATGCAAGTTGGGTTTGGATGAAAGGTGGGGAGGGCACCCACATTGCCAGGCGGTTTGGCACTCAGATGTTTAAGCCATAAATAAATGAAACTCACATTTGCATGTTCCTGGCTCTCTTCATTCCCTCTTGTCTCAGGAGCTGCCCTGAAGACTGATTTTTTTTTTCTGTTGTGGTTGGGAAACAGAGCACTATTCTACTGCAGGGAGACTGCCGAGGGGTGCTTTGGTGGGACAAAAAGGCAGGGCATACCAACTCATTACTAATAAAACATGACAAGACTGTAAGAGAAAAGGGGGCATAGCTTTTCCTTTCCTTCAGTGTCTCCAATGTGATTTTTAGAGACTGTTTTTTACTACCAGAAAAAAAAAAAAAAAAGGATTTCTCCTCCTTGTTGCTATGTGTAAAGCCAACCCAGCAACAGACAAGTAAGTTAAATTTGCTCTCTTCCCTATTGCATAGAGCAAACAAAGTGACCATGATGCTTTGTCCTAGGTTGCCTAGGACAGAGGCTAGACAGTGTTAAAGGAATAAAGTAGATGTTTATTAAAAAAGTCTTCAAAGGATATGCCTTGGACAAGAGTCTGGCCAAGGCTACACCCAAGGTGGCTGATGGGTCCCACATTTTCACACTTATAGAAGTTTTGGTTCATTTACATATTGGGGTCAATTGCCCAATTGCAACTTCAGGTTATGAAGCCCCATCCTCCCAGTTTGCTCCCCTCAATTCGCTGTTGTTTATACTTTTTGTGCCCAAAGCTGCAATGGTGCCCTTGGTCCTCGGGCTGGAAAAGGATTGTTTTGTCTAACCGAACTATGAAGAGAACTTCCTAACACTTTATATGAAGTTCAGAGTTATAAACTGATGCAGTACAGAATCTGGAAAATATGAAAGCTAAAACTTAAGGTATCAACCAGAGAATAAAAACAAGGTACAAAAAACAATCAATGCAAAAGGCAAATTCGTAATTTACGAGGAAGCAAAATTGCTGGTACATTTCAAAGCATATCTGCTTTCCATTAGTTCTCTTTGTGTAACTCAGATCACCAGAGTTCTGAGATAAAGCTTCCAGAGACTGACTTCAGACAGTCAAAGTCAGTCTTTCCCTCTCTGCCCCTGATACTTATGTAGGGATTGGTTAAGATTAGGTTGGTTTTTTTTTATTTTTATTATACAGGGTGTCCAACACACCATCCCAGCATTTGACCCATGTAGGACAGCTGTGGCTGTTGTACCATCCTCTGAACTTCAGCCTGTCCCTTTTAAAGCCCTGAAACTGCTGCTTCTGCTGGTGATGGGGGGGGTGTGTGCAAAGTACTTTCCATTTCCCAATGCAGTTGGCTGAGCTTTAATGAACCAGGTAAGACTTAACAAACAATCATCCATCCAAGAAAAGAGTGATGATTGAGGCCTCATTTTAATCAATGCAACATTGTTTTACCTGGGTGGTCCCTGAACCCCAGGAGGAACCTGGATATTCCTCTTACCCCATCCCACAGGCGGTGTTTGGGCTCCAGCTCCCCTTGGACCTTATTTTTTCAGCTGCCAGCTGCTGGGTGTTTGCCTGAACCCTGAGGTGAAGCCCAAGAGGTTTTGTTTAAAACTTCAATGTTTTGAAGTTAAAACGACAAACATCTACTTTACCCTTTTGCCCTGATGAAGTCCCCAACTCTTGGCCATTGTGAAGATTGCTCAGTGCCTACCTACGTGTTCCTGTGATATGGCCATACCTGTCAAACATTATGTGAGTGTGTCATTAGCCTGTGTGCCAGGTTATTTTTGGGAGATACAAATGATTCTGTCATGTGTTAATACTTGAGAATTTAAAACACTTGAAAATACTACAGAAACCAAAAGGAGGAACTATTTAATCCTACAATGAAATGCAGATTTATTGAAGTGGGACAGAGCCCCCACTCCGCAGAAGCAAGAAACTCCGTCTAATCTGGGTGAAGCTGCCAGGCAGTAAGAAATGCCATGTCCAGGTGTTAGCACTGGGATGAGGTTTTGGGGTACTTGGTAAAAAAACCCAAAGAGCCATGGCCATGGGGTGGCCAAAGAGAGTTAGGGGATGGATGCAAAAGTCTTGGGTGGGGGGAGCTCTGAACAGAAGATGGCTTTGCACACACCTGCAGGTGATACCAAGCTATAGGAATGTGCTAGGGTTTTTGCTGCAAGTTTAGCTCTCCACAGCTGCCAGGGGAGCATTTCCACAGCAGTGGTGTGTTTGGGTTTAAGCGGACAGGGCAGCAGTCGGAATCAATGTGGCCGGTAAACCTGCTCGGCAGGCGTATTGACCACAGCCCCTTCCTGGCAGCTGCACGTGATGCCGACAGCATTCCTGAGGCCGTAGCCGAGGGAGCAGGGATGTGTGTACACAGGTGTGCGTGCGGGGCTGCACTCCTTCGCTTTGAGCCATGTGCTGGAGGGCATCACCACCGTGGTGCGCTGAGGGCTGGAGCTGCTCCACTGCTGCTCCCAGGAAAGACAGCACCGAGGATGTGGCTCCATGTGCTCACAGCGGTCCCTCTGCAAGTGTGGCATAGTGAGATTTTCCCAGGGTTGCATTGATGCCACATTGCTGTCTGTGCCTCTTAGGAAAGCTAGAGCTCCAAAAGGTCATGCTGAGGAGATGCTGGTACAGAGTTTGGGGATTCTCACCATTGTTGAAATCCCACCTTGAAATGGCTTCACCTGGGTCAGAAAGCCTCAGATTTCTAGGGATGAAGTGCAGGGAACATTCCTCCAATGCCCCAGGTGTTTCTGGGCAGCAAGGATGAAGCATAAAAAAAAGCAGGAGCTCAGCAGTAGCTCCTTGGGCAAGGCAGGATAGGAGGAGGTGCATGATGCCTCCAAGGGCTGGCACATGGTATGGAATGCAGTAATTTTTTTTTTTTTTTTTTTAGTATTACCTCTATTAGCATTGTAGGATTGGGTATAATTAATGACTCACTATGTGCTGAAATGCTTTATTAAAGAACCTGATCTGGGCAAGCATCAGTGGTCCTGCTCCCCACTGCAGAGCTGGCCAGGCTGTCCTGAGGTGATACATCCAGGACCTGAGCTGTCTTGTTCCCCCCAGTCCCCTAAACTCCGCCTAGTGCCCCTAGAACAGACCCTTAACTCATTCTTCCACACCAGCTGGGCATTCCACGCCATCCAAGGAAAAGCTGGAGTGCATATGGAATACTGGGGGACACAATGGACACCCCAGCAACCCACCCTGGACCTGCCCCTGAGTGAGCCCCTCATCACCTGCTGCTCTCAGGCAATATGAGGATGTGTCCTTGGGGTCAGGGATGACCAAACTGGTTTGCCCAGCCTTCCTAAAAATCCTGCACAGGGCTGTAATTACCCTCCCCTTAAAAAAGAGAGGAGCCTGACTTTGCAGGTATGGCCACAGAACCCCCAGGTGCTTGGAAGTGAATCACTGGGGGAGTGGAGCACAGGAGTCCTGGCCCTATCAGGAAAGGGGAGGAAAATAGGAGCTACCCCAGCCAAAAAAAAAAAAAAAAATTTTTTTGGTAACAGGGAGGATAAAGACCTCCAAAGTTAGGAGCTGATTCTTACTTGGTGGAACCACTGAGGCTGCACTCACGAATTACTTGCAAAACTGGACAGGAAGTAAATATCTGCATTAACTGGAAGTCAGTTCTGGAGGCAATTTTGGAATGCAGGAGAGTGTGTGCATGGATGCATATGGATGAAGGGGACTTGTCTACCCAGCTCACGGTTCAGGGTTAAACCTGAGGAATCTGATCCAGGCCACTGAGATGGAGGAAAAAGTGATTTGGAGGTCATTATCAGCAAAAATCCTTTCCTGCAATCCTCTGGAGAGGGTTGGGGAAGTTGCTGCTGGTGGCTGGGATCCAGAGAGGCCGTAATGCAGCAGCCAGGCAGGAACTGCCATGAGCAGTAACAGCGACCAGAAGCCTCATGTCATAATTACAACCACCACCTGCAATCCCTGCCAAAAGTTGGTTGTGTGAGGGATGTGCTCCCCAAACACAGCAGCTCAAGTCTCCAGACACACCCTGTAAAGCAGGAACCAAACGTCCACCTGCAGGAGTCCTTGTAGTCAAGTTGACACAAGGCTGAGACCTCACCTCCAGTAGATTTCCCTACATGGAAGTCATTAAATATGAGGGAGGGATGAGATGCTTGAGGGGGTCTTGGCAATGATGCTGTTGGCTGCCCCAACCAAGGAGCAGGCCAGGTGCCAGCCTTCTTTGAGAACAGAAACAATGCCTTGAGCAGGAGCTTGGCACCTTGACGTCCCAGGCAGAGATGTTGCAGTGTGTGGAAATGAGCTCTGCAGCTGGGCAGGACACATTACTCTGCAGAGGGATGGGTGAGAGCCTGCCCTGCTCTGAGGCAAGTCAGACACAGGAAAGACCTGCGGGGCAGAGGGTATCAGCTGCAAACATCCTCTGAACACAGCTTGTTTTCCACCCCCTGCCTCCAATGAGCATAGCTTTTACCCTAAAGCTGCTTGTTTTCCCCAAACAGCCTATGAGCAGTGGGCTGAAGCTTAGGGGTGCTCTGAGGGGGATGGAGCTGGGCTTACTTCACTGACTTCTCTGAACTCCCGTGTTTACTTTCAGGATAGATACTTGATCTTCTGCCCTCTGTCTTAACATGCCTACACATTTGGTCTTGAAGAGATTCTGCTTGTAATGTTCTCACGGTGCAGGAAAAAATGGTACTGAGTGTTGCCAGGGTTCACGGAGAGTTTGGACCTGGTGTGGAGATGACAGACTCCAGGGGTGCTATCCCAGAGCAGTCTGTCTGGAGAAGGACAGTCTCACTGGAGACAAAGCATACCTGTTTCATGGTACGGTGTAGAGAAGTGAATTAACTGGCTACAGTTATGCAAAAGCCATCCAAAGAGTTGGAAAGAGAATTAAAATTGCCTGGGTACAAAATCTATGTCCTCCTGTTCAGGGACACACATGGCATGGTCTTTTAAATGCCCGTACAGCCCAAATCTGATCGGACCCGGTGTTCAGAGCTGCTTCTGTAAAGGCATATATATATATAATTTATATAAAGGGAATGTTCCTCCCACTCCAATAATCTGCACGTAGGATGTCACTGGCTCCTGGTATCCTTCCCAGTCCCTGCGGAAGCTGGCCAGGAGGATGATGGCTCCCGGTGCCCTATCCTCCAGTCCAGAAGGACCTTCCTGGCTCCAAGTGTTTATTCCTGCCGGCGAGACCGGCTCAGGATCTCGGCAGGCCACATCCGGGATACCCACCCCGATTAAGCATCAAGTACCACAACCGGGATCTACGGCGCGCAGGCGGCCCCGCGCTCGCCCGCCTGAAGGCGAAAGTCCGTCATACTGCCACAGAGCTGTAGTTTTGGGGTGAAAGGCGATGATTTCGGCAAGCCCGCGGCCCACGACGGCTGCCAGCAGCGCCGCCATTGGTGCGGAAGCAGAGCGGCGCCGCGGCCACGGCCCTCGTGGGCGGGCACGGGCGGCGGGGCCAATGGGTAGCGCCGAGCTGTCGCGCGTGGCCAATAGAGAGCGGGCCGGGCGGCCGGAGGGGCGCGCGGCGCCGCACGTGGTGACCGGGCTCCACGTGAGCGGCGGCCATGGCGGTGAGAGGCGGCGGGTTGGGGGGGATCGCGGGGCTGATCTGAGCCGAACCGAACCGAATCATGCTGTGCTGTGTTCTCCCCGCAGGGCTCTCCGGAGGAGGCGGAGCAGGGCCCGGAGCCTCCTGCCGGGGGTGCGGTGCGGCGGGGGAAGAGGGCTGCCCCGACAGCCGCAGCCCCGCAGCCAGCCAAGCTGAGCCGCGCCGAACTCTACAAGCCGCCGACCAGCGAGGAGCTGACCCAGCTGAAGGAGACGGAGGATCTGTTCCACTCCAGCCTGCTCCGCCTGCAGGTCAGGCGGCGGGGGGACGCGGAGGGGCTGCGGGATCCTGGACTCGGAGATGACCGAGGTTATCATGCTGTGTTAGGTGAAGATCAGCTGGTAACTAGATCATAGAATCATAGAGCAGTTTGGATTGAAGGGATCTTTGATGACCATTTAGTTTAAACAGCCCCCCCCCCCCCCCCCCCCCCCCCCCAGGGTCACCTTCCTTTAGACCAGGTTGCTCAGAGCCCCATCCAGCCTGTCATTATATGCTGTATTATATGCTATCATTAAAAGCCCCTCTTCAACCTTCTTGTAGCCCTTTTAGGTACTGGAAGGCCACAAGAAATCTCCTCAGAGCCTTCTTTTCTCCAGGCTCAATAATCCAAATGCTTTCAGCCTTTCTTCATAGGAGACATCTTTCATCCCCTTTTATCCTCTTCTTGGCCTCCTCTGGGCTAGCTAGCCTCAACAGGTCCCTGTCCTTCCTGTGCTGGGTCTCCAGCTCTGGATGCAGAGCTCCAGGTGGGTCTCACCAGAGCAGAGCAGAGGGGCAGAATCCCCTCCCTCCCCTGCTGCCCACGGGGCTCTGGGTGCAGCCCAGGACACGTTTGGCTCTCTGGGCTGGGAGTGCCATGGCCGGGGCATGTCCAGCCTCTCACCCAGCAGCACCCCCAGGTCCTTCTGGGCAGGGCTGCTCCATCTCTTCATCCCCCAAGCCAGAGTCAACAACTTTCACATGGTCTTGTTGAACCTTATGAGATTCTCATGAGTCTACTCCTTGAGTTTGTCCAGGTCTCTCTGGATGGTGTCCCATCCCTCAGGTGGTTCTACCATTAGTGATTTATATGAGGAACAGCTTTGATCTCCTAGCTACTTTCTGGTATCAGTGGCAGGACTCTAGTGCCTCGTTTGTGGTGAGAACCTGTGTGGCTGTTTCCTGCAGCTGATCCTCCATCATGCAAACAGCCTTTCTGAGAGCTATGCTTGTGTGAAATACATCAGGGTTTTTTGTCTGGACCTTGGTTGGAATGGAGATGAGTGCAATCTAGCACTCACAGAAAATGGCGGGAACTGATTAAACTGCCAGCTCCAGGTGGGGTTTATGGAGAATTTGGTGTGTTCCTTAGCTCACCAGCTGCCCTTTGCACCCTGTTCATGGTTGATGCTGGAAGTCAAGGTAAGTCAGGAGCAGTTCCAGTGTTACAACTGCCTTTGATGGTCCCCTTTCCCCCTACAGATTGAAGAGCTTTTGAAGGAGGTGACATTGAAGGAGACGAAGAAGAAGAAGATTGATGCCTTTCTCCATGAAATTAACAGCCTGCTGAGTGCCATCCCAGAGACTCCAGAAACTGATGTATGTTATCCAGGTTATGAAAGAGGTGGAAAGACCCCTGTGCTGGATGGAGCAGCTACTCGTGGACTGTCTCCCTTAGGGGCTGAAAAAATAATACTTTGCTTTTTTTTTGAGAAAAAGGGGAGGTCACTGTCTTTAAGCTCTGGGTGCAGCTCTGTGGGGAGTGGGGTCTTGGTCCCTGCACATCTGCTGCAGTTGATGCTCAGCGTTTTGTGTGTCATGTCTGTTTGCAGCTCACTGACCAGGCCTGGCTTTCCAAGGATGTGAAGGTTCCATTCCTGCAAGTGCCGTTCAATGTCAAGGGAAGGTTCCACTTTGTGCCCCCAGCCGAGCTGAATGTGGTGGGCAGTTACCTGCTGGGCACCTGCGTTAGGCCAGAGATCAACGTGGACATTGCAGTGACCATGCCACGGGTGAGTGTTGCCATGACACCTCCTAAATGGCTTGGGACCTGCCAGAGCCTGATCCTCCATGACCCCTGCCCTGCCCACTCCATTCCTCAGTGACAGCATTTGGATATGCAAGATGACTCCCTCAAGGAGCTTGTGAGTGTGGTCTGGCCTCTTGCTCTATCAGAGCTAGAGAAGTTGATCTTAGTTCCACATCAGGATCTTCCTTCTCTCTGCATGGACTGAACATTGCCAGGGAGTTGCATGCTGTCTGTTTTTGTACCCAGTTGCACTTCTACCCCAGCTTCCAAGACTGTGTTACAGGGAGGGAGATGTTTGGAGACTGGTAACCTCCCCTTACTGCCCAGATTTGCCTGTAAGAAAAGCTTGAGACCAAGCACACCCTTTTGGCTGCATTACTGCTCTTGTCTTCTGTAGTCCTGGAGCCTGCTGAGCCAGCAGCAAGCTCCTGATCATGGGGCTGAGACAGAGCTGCCTGTGGGACCAGGGAGAGCTGTGGGTGGTGGGGTGCCTCGAGCTGAACTGAACTCGGCTACAGGTGAGGTGGAATTGTGCTGTCCCTCTCTTCTCAGGAAATCTTTCAGGACAAAGATAACCTGAATCAACGCTACCACCGGAAGAGAGCCCTGTACCTGTCCCACATTGCCCAGCATTTGTCCAAGGAGAAGCTCTTTGGCAGTGTGAAGTTTGCCTACATGAACAGCAACCATCTGAAGCCCATCCTGCTCCTGAGGCCTCAAGGTGGCACTTGAGCTTTGCTCTGGTGTGGGGTGTGAGAGGGTGCTGGTGTTGGATGGAGGATGGTGGTGGTGGTCTCATACCATTTAACAGCCCTTTGGAGAGGGATCAGTCTGGGGCTGCCACCACAATTGTTGATACATTTTGCGCGCTTCTCAGGTGTTTTCTCTTTTCACCCAGAGTCTAGTCCTCAGGGTCTCTCCCCTTCCCAGTCCTCCTCTGCAGCTTAGCCTTGGCCTTGCTGGCTGGGACATCCTATGGGTACTTCAAGGAGCAAAGAAGTAAACCCTGCAAAACACACCTGTACCCAGCACTGCCCTTCCTGCTCTCCCCAGTCCAGTTCCCCACTGTCCTGCCTTCCCCAGCAACCTGTGTGCAGTCTGTCTCTTCACTGATGAGATGATGTGGGATGCAAGGATTGCTAAGTGCTGCTTTTTCCCGCAGCCCTCAGGAGATAGTGGGTTGGGGTCTGGGACAAAGGTGGCATGGCAAGGCCAGGGCAGGCAGGGGTGCCAGGCTGGGCAGTGGGGAGGAATGAGGGTATGGGGCATGAGCTCTGTGACCTCAGGGTCATCATTGGCTCTGGGTTGTGGTCACTCTCTGCTCTGAGATGATTTCCACTGCTGCAGAACTTTGCTGGGAAGGAGCATTTGCCTTCGCCCAGGCTGGGGATGCTCTGTGTTTTCCCAGTTTAATCTCTGACATCTCTTCCTCCTGTACATACCCCTTGGGTACTTACAGGCAAGGATGAAAAGATGGTTACTGTCCGACTCCATGCTTGTCCTGATTTGGGTCTCTTCAAGCCCAGCCGCTTCTATCCCAGCAAGAATAACGTCCGGACCGCCTGGTTCATGGAGCAGAGCACCCCAAAAGAAGGTACAGCCGGGGGCTGGGGCATCATGAGGCTGTTTGTTTCAGGCAGAGACTGCCCCCTGTGCCTGTGGGTGGGTTCACTGCAGCCCTTTGCTGTGGGCAGGTGGTTGGTGGTTGGGTCCAACATGCTGTCATCTCTCCACACAGGAGTCACTGAGCCCCCGACCCCGCACTACAACAACTCCATCCTCTGTGACACTGTGATGCTCTCCCACCTGCATTTCTTGTCTAATGCAGCCACAGACTTCCCAGGCATGAAGGATGGCCTGGCCCTTCTCAAAGTTTGGCTGAATCAGCGGCAGCTCAGTAAGGTATGTCCTGTGCCAAGGTGGGCTCGGTTTACGTGGATAACCTGCCTTTGACCTGCTCTCCTTCCTAGGGCAGAAGGGTAGTGCTTTGGTCCTGGTGCGTGGGGTGGTGGCTTGTGTCTTGGCTTTGAGCTGTGTCAGGGTTTCATAGAGGCCCCGGCCTAAGCTGTGGGTTGCCGTGGGATTGTGGTATCTCTGTTTTCACAGGGCTTGGGGTGCTTCAGTGGCTTCTTGGTCTCCATGCTTGTTGCCTACCTGCTGATGAAACGCAAAATTGTCAAGATGATGAGTGGGTATCAGGTGTTGAGGAGCACTCTGCAATTCCTGGGTGAGTTTCCAGGGGCCTCTCTGTAAGGGAAAGGTCTGTGTCTCTGCACAAAGCCTGAACACAGTGTGGGAAGAGGCAGAGAGGCCATTGTGGCTTTTCTTTCATGCTGAGCCCCTGTGGGTGGGATGGACAGGAGGGGATGAGTCAACAGAGCAGGGCTGGATGGTGCAGCTTGCAGAGAAGAGGGTAAGTCCCATCACAAGATGAAGGCCAGCATTGTATTGTAGCACTGTTAACGTTGTGAGACGTTGGTGGTATTGACACATAACTGTGCCACTATCACTAGGGGGAGAAATGTGGATGGTGGTGTGACTTGTTCCTTCCCCTCTGTCCACAGCCACCACTGACCTGAGCGTGACAGGGATCAGTCTAGCCAAAGATGCTGATCCCTCCCTGGTAAGCAGCCCTCTGAGGGGTCTTGTGACCGTGTCTGTCTGTACTGCCACTGCTCCTGGGGGCAGGGATGTGCCTGTTGCAGGGGTGGCAGATGGCAATAGTTTTGGGGTGTCTTGGTGTATTTAATGTGCTGTAGCTCTAAGGACTGTTTGCTTTTCCAGCCTGTCCTGGATGATTTCCACCGGGCATTTGAAGTGGTCTTTGTGGATCCCTCTGGACTAGTGAACCTTTGTGCTGATATGACTGCCAGCAAATACCACCAGGTACCGAGCAGGTTGTGGTGGCTTCTTGAGTTGCTGTCTTAGGAGTGAGCTCAGACAGACAAAAAATGGTTAGATGTGGTTTGAAGAGGGCATAGGACCAAGGGAAGGCATTCATTGTGGCTTTCTAAGCTTTTAACATCTTCAGCTTTGAAGCTTGGAAGTGAATTCAGTGACTTAGATGTAGTGCTGCTTTACCAGTCTTGCTGGAATCTTTGGGAGCCAAGCAGCTGTTCAGCAGATGTAACTGTTCTGAAGGAGAAAAAAGTTCACCTTAATGTCAGGGATATCAAGAAGGGACTGTCTGGCCAGCAGTGAGAGCTGTTTGTTACTTGGGTAACAAGTAACAATGCTTACTTGAATAACAAGTAAAAAGCAGCAATGTCCCGCATGCCAAGGACCAAGACTGGGATCAGGGTGTGCTGCTGACCATGGAACTGGGCTGGCCCTTGTTGAGGGGGGGAACCCTAGTGACCACTGCTGGAGATTTGCTTTCCCTCTCCCTTTACATTCATGCTCCTGCACTGCCTTCCTTCCTTGCTCAGGTCCAGTTCGAAGCCAAGTGCTCTATGGAGATTTTGGATGACCGGATGGTGGATGGCTTTCAGGTGCTGCTCATGACCCTGAAGCCTATGCTCAGGACCTTTGACCATGTCTTCCAGTGAGTCTCACTATGCTGGTGGAGTAGTGCTGAGGGAGCTTGCTCCAAGAGGAGTGAGCTGTTTCTAGTTTTAGTCTGGGTTAGATTTGAATTTACCTAGTGTGGGAAGTGACTCTGCTAAGCTCTGAGATAGCCACTGGTGCCTCCTTACTCTGGGCTGTTCTAGACTTTTACTGTCTAGATAGCCTCCCAGAGGAGGGGAGCAATGTTTAAGCCTTGGAAACAGTGACCAGCATATCCTGAGATGCCAGAGGGCATTCTTGTAGCACCCATCCTGGGCTAGGACCCTCAGTTCCCCATTTTATCCATCCTCTTAACATCCCTCTCTCAGAAAGGATTTGGTTGCAGAGGTAGGTGACCAGGTTCCTTTCTTCTCTGTAGCCTGAAGCATGTCTCCAAGCTGCAGGGTACCTGCAAGAAGATGCAGCTGCTGAATGAGCTGATGGATCGGGGTGGGAACTATGTGGCTGCAGCCCTGCCCTTCGTTGTCTCGCTTCTGGCACGTGGTCTGTCCCGGAGAGCACAGCTTGTGGCTCACTCCCTGCCCCAGATCCCCGAGGTAATGCGGCTTGGCAGTGACACTGCATCCTTGGCAGCTTGTGGGGCTCATCTATCTCCTCTATCTATCTCTGTGGCACTACAGAGCACAGGGAGGGCATCTCTGCTCACTGGGGAATGAGACAGGCTTGGCTTCTTTGTTGGGAATATGGAACCTGAGGCCCTGCACTGGGCTGTGGGATGAAGCTATGTTGCTTGGTCTGGGAACAAGTCCTGGTCCAGGGCTTGGGTAAGGGGACCAGGGGCAGGGTAAGGACAACTTTTCTTGTTATTGGGGAGACCTATTACACGAGACTTTCCCTGTCTGTGCTTCTCTGGGCATCTGGGACAACATAACAGAAGGTTCATCTAGCATCCCAATATCCCAGCAGCTGCTGCTTCAGAAACTTCATCTCTCCTTGTTCGTCATTTTCCCACAGTGGCCAATTGATGCTGAGCCCCCAAAACACAAGGATGTTGGGCCCCTGACGTTTGGGCTCCTGTTTGTCCCAGAGTTTGCTGCCAGCACGCTGGAGAAAGGTCCTCAGGCTGATCACCCTGAGGTGAGGGGAGCCCTGCTTGTGCTGAGTAAGAGCAAAGCTGATGCTGTGCTGTGGTTAAAAGACAGCTGGAAGGCTGGCTGGTGATCCCGGGAAGGTTTTGTCTGGCCCAGAAGTGACCTGTGTCCCTGCTCTGTCTTGGTCAATGTCCCCCCACAGGCCTTGGAGTTCCGTACCTTCTGGGGAGAGAAGTCAGAGCTGCGTCGATTCCAGGATGGCAGCATCTGTGAGGCTGTGGTGTGGGAGGCCAGCACTGTCTCCCAGAAGCGTCTCATTCCTGAGCAGATCATCAGACACCTGCTGAAGCTGTAAGTTGCACTGAGCAGCAACTGTGGGTTGTTCCATGTGCCACTCCTTCCATGTGTCCTGTCTCTGGTGAACCCATTGTCAGCTTCATGCCTTGTGAGGTGTTGTGAGTTGTTTTGGATTTGTGAGATCTGGAAGTCATTTCAATCGTCTTTACGTTGTGAGCTGCTTCCCAAGAGTGGGTGGGAAGGACAAGGACCTGGTGCTGTAGCGTTTGCTAGATGTAATGCAAAGGGCAAGGAGGCAGCATGGTCCTGCCCTTACATGTGGATGGCATGCTGGGGCACTCCTCAGATCTGAAGGAGACGCTGTCTGGACCTTGCAGGTCATTTTTGTGAAATCTTCTGAGACCTTATGGTGGTTCATAAGATTGCGTCTTCCCTATGGGATTGGAAAGCCTCTGTAGCAGTTTATACCATTTGCTAAAAGCGAGGCTCTCTTGCACAGAAAGGAAGGTTTGCCGGTGCCTCTTGGTCCTCACTTGAGTATGAGTCTTGTGAGGGAAGGCTGCATACTGGTGGCTTTGGCTTTGCATCCTTTGAAGCTGCACAAGTTACTGGTCCACTTTGGGTGTATTACTTGGGCAGGGAGGAATGCAGAGACATTTGTCTTTTCACTAGAACCTTCCTTTAGAGAGGGATTGCACATCCTTGGGCTAACCCATGCAGTGTCAATAGGATCAATAGGCTGGCATGTCATAGCGCTAATGCTCTGTTTGTCTTCTCCCACGTAGCCATGCGGTCATTCCTGAGTCCTCCATCTGCTACACAGGAGCTCTGCTGGAATCTGTGATCAGGACTGGGAAAGAGGTACTATTGCTTCCCTGGTGGGGCTGAGGTTCTCTCCAGGAAGAGCTGTGAGGGAAGAGCTGTAGGGAGGTCTTCTGAGTGGTACTGTAGGGCAGCTGGGTGGCTCCCAAGAGAATGTAGTGAGGTTTAGGATCTACCAAGTCTTTCATGGCAGCCAGTGCATAACTGATGAAATCTTCTTGTTTTAGCATTGCCCAGACCTCATTTTCCCCTGCAAGCACCCCACTCTTCTATTCTCTTTGCTTTTGCCCCTCTGTTCACATGCCTGAGGATATATTACTATCCTGCAGTGCTCCTCTGGCTGCACCTCTGAGCTACTGCATCCTTCAGGACGTGGGCCAGACAATTCTGTGCTGCCATCCCTTAGGTCCTGCTAGCAAACCTAGGAAAAGGATCTTCCCTGGCAAATTGCAAAGTGCTAGATTGTGCTCTATCTGAATGTACAGCTGAAACAAAGAAACTCCACTTTCAGACAAAAAACATGCATCTTGGAGGTTGGGAAATGTCCCTCCTCCCTTCTGCTTTCCAGCTTGGTAAATTAAAGTTTAGAGATGAGCACTTTGGCACACTTTGTTGGTCTTCTTGTACTGATGCCTTAGGATTTTAGCGTTTATATTTTTCATATATTTGTAATCCTACAATTCCTTAGCATATAACTTAATTCCATATAGAGTGTTAGCTACTTTCTTCACACTTTGGTCAGATAAAACAATTCCTTTCTAGGCCTGGGAATCAAGGACGTCTTCCTGTCTCAGGCCCTGAAAAGTGAGCTGGGGAGGAGCAAACTTGGAGTAAATTACTTCATTACCTGAAGCTGTAATTGAAAGATTAACCCCCAATATGGAAATGAAACAAACTTATAAAAGTATGAAAACCCATGACCCATCGTCCGTTTTTGAATGTAGTCACTGAGTGGGGCTTTGTCTGTACAAAAATATACCTGAAGGCCCTTCACTATATATAATAAATTTTTATTCCCTTAATTTTGTTTGGCCTCTGTTTTTAGGTAGTCCCAAAAAGGCATCAGTACAACCAGCTCTTTACCTGGTGGTTGAATGGAGGAAGAAATTTTTTGCTTTCCACTTCTTCAGATCGAAGGGGCACACATTTGATGGAAAGGATCTCCTGTGCCAGGACCAATTGTGGTCTGGACGGAATTGGGTGTCAGATTTCAGATGAGATGCTTTGGTTTTCACAGCCTGTTGTGTGGTAGGCAGGAAGATCTGTGTGCTGTGTCCCTTTAGGCTGGTCTGGGGTTAGCAGGGCTGATACACCCCAGCCTGCATTTTCCTGGGGCCTGAGAGGTGCTTAGGGGTTCCATTGTGGCCAGTCCTTGAGGAACAAAGGAGAAGGTTGCTGTTGAGTGTGGGGTGGTGGATACAGGGGTATCTGCTCCTCAACTGTTTGTGTGCAGGCAGACTGGGGAGCTGGCAGTGTGAGGATGTGCGGGATGAAGGCTGAGGAAGGGTGCAGCCACAAGCAGGACAGGGTTTGCCATTCGTGGCACACCCCGCAGAGGGTGCTGCTGCTCTGCCAGAGAGCCCAGCTCTGAAAACTCCAGGCAGATTGGCTCCTTGTGTGATTCTCAGCTGCCTCTGAGCTGGGTGGTTTGGGTTCACCAATGTGTCCTCCCTGTTCAGGCTACTATTTGGGGAGGGGGATGCAGTAAAGGCAATTCTCCTTCTGGTGCTTCTCTGCTGCCCTCCACGAGGTTTGTGTGATGTTTTCTGTCTTTGCTTTTGCCATGTGCCAGAGCTCTGCTTTGGCTAAGGACGTAGTCAGTGGAGTTTCCTATTAACTGCTACCTCTCTTGGTGTCATGCTAACTGCTGGGGAGACAGTAGCAGGGCTCTCACCTTGCCAGTGTGGGATTGCTTTATTCCCAGATCATTCTTAGCTTCTCCTTTACTATAGTGATTGCTGGTAGTACATCTCTTGGTGCTGCCTTAGTGTCTTGCAAAAGAGATAATATTATATTTGCCTCTGGGATAGCTGTGGCTGCTGGGCAGTCACAGACAATTTTTCCCTTGTCTTTGCTCTCTTTCTCACCTCCCCGTTTTGCTGAGCACTTTTGCCAGAAGCTGCTCCCTGGGGTGACAGTGCTAGCCTCTTGGGGCTCAGTTGTGATGCCAGCCCATGAGGGAGGTGAGGTGAATGTAGGAGCAGGATTGATGCATGGAGAGGCTCCCTGTGTGTCCACAGACATGGGGAACGGGTGAGGAGGCCATGGTCAGTGTCGTGTGCTCCTACGATGACCTGAGCCGCAAGCTTTGGAACCTGAAGGAGCTGCCGCTGACGGTGACGGCTGTGCAGGGTATCCATCCAGCCCTCCGGTACACAGATGTGAGTGCCCTGGGGCATGGCCATGCATGGGGGTCTGCAGGGAGCTGGGGTGAGGGAGCACTGAGAGAATGAGTCACTCTCAGGTTTTGTGGCTCCTGAGAGCCCTTGGGACAATATGGTGCCTCTTCCTTGCTCTTCCATCTTTTGGGCTGGATATGTGCAAGGTGGCCAAACTCTGTACTGGAGGACTTGGCTGGTGGGGGAGGTTTGGGTGAGGGGATGCACATTGCCAACAGATTTCTCAGTTCTCCCTGTTCTCAGTTGTTGGGTGTCTGTTCTCTTTCAGGTCTTTCCTCCCATTCCTATGAAGCCAATTTATTCCTTCCACAACAGAAGCAAGCACTCGCTGCTTCCTTTGGAGGAGAAACCCTGCCCGGCCTACATAACCCCTTTGAAGGGTAAGTGGGGTGAGATGTGAGTGGGAGATGATTTGGTGGAGGGAAGTGGAGGCAAGCAGCAATGCTGGCCTCATTATTGCTGTGTTGGTGTGCTGCAGGAAGGAGCAGAACCCTGGCTCCTTCTGCCCTCCTGTAATCTGTAGTTCCAGGCACCCCTATCCAACATGTTTTTTCTGTGTGGGGTTCTCTTACCTCCTGCTATCCTTTTGCCCCCAGTCATCTGCCACATGGAAGGCAGTGGCCAGTGGCCACAAGACAAAGAAGCTATCAAGCGCATCAAGGCTGCTTTCCACCTCCAGCTGGCTGAACTCCTCCAGCAGCAGCACCAGCTGGTTTGCAGACCTGCAGTCACCTACACTGATGTGTACAAGGTAGGGGGGTCCCCAAAACCTTCTCCAGGCCTGACCTTACTGAGGGGGGGTGGGGGCGGGCTGTGGCAGTGGTCCTACTCGACAAAACCAGTATTTGGATCGTGGGCCTAGGAAGGAGTGTGATGAGACTGCACTGATGTCAGGATGCTGCTGTTGTATCCCTGAGGGGCAACATAACACACATCATGCTGCTTGTGTCAACACCAAGCCTGACTTTGCCTTGTTCTCCCATCTTAGGATGGCTACGTTTTCCGTCTCCAAGTAGCCTACCACCGGGAGCCCCTGATCTTGAAGGAAGTGGTCACTCCGGAAGGGATGCTGAAGTACCAAGACACAGAAGAATCTCAGCAGCTGGAGCTGGAAACGTTGCATCTGCCCTATCTGACCAGCTCACTGCATGGGTAGGTGAGGCCTGAGGGTCAGAATGTGGGATGTGGCTGAAAACCAGCCTGGAGGTGCCCTTGGATCCTGGAGGGTGATAGTAGGTAGAGGAGCTTGCTGTGGGAAGTGGCCACTTCATTCAACCTTGTCAGAGGCTCTTCGGAAGGGTTAAGTGAGGGATGTGGGTGTGAGTGTCACCAGTTGTCACCGTGGTGTCGCTGCTGTGGGGAGACAAATATTAAAATACAGCATGATTAGAGAGGAGCATGAGGCAGCATTTTCCCTTCTTCCCCCCCAAAATCTCAGCACCGGCTGAAAGTTTCTGTGCTTGTGATGCTGTCTAAGTGTTCCTTGCAGATTTTTGCCCCTCTCTTCTTTCTTGCCAAGTGCCAGGAGGCTGTTGGGGGTCCTGGGGTGTGGGGGCTGAGCAGTGGCACGTCTCCCTCCTCACAGGCTCCAGCAGCAGCACCCTGGTTTTGGCAGCACTTCTCGGCTGGCCAAGCGGTGGATCAGCGCCCAGCTCCTGAGCGACAGCATCTCTGAGGAGTGTGTGGACCTTCTTGTGGCATATCTCTTCCTCCACCCAGCCCCATTCACACCACCCAGGTGAGGATGAGGAGCCCGAGCTGGCTCAGTGGGAATTTAGTGCCTTTCATTATCTGGCATGGAGGAAGAGTGGGATGCTGCTCAGGTGGGAGGTGTTGGGAGGTTCACAGCAGGGAGCATGAGGCCCCTGTGCTGCCAAAATAGTGTCCCAAGTCCTGTTGGGAGCTGCTAGAGAAGATGGAGATGCTTAGCACTGCAGGGTTATGCCTTTCCCTAGGCCGTGCACTGCAGAGAAAGGGGGAAAGCAGGTAAGGCTGGGAGCAAGTGTCCTTGTGGACTCTAGGTGCTGGTGGCACAACTGCAGGGTGTGTTTGCCTTCTGAAGGACTGGCGAGGCCCCTTGTTCTGGGGATGGTGGCCAGGAGAAGCAGGGTGAGGGCTGTCTTGTGGCTACCAGCATGCTGGGGCTCCTGGGTTCCCTAGTCTTGATGGCAGCTCCAGCCTCCCTTCCTCCTGGAGAAGACTTTCAAGGGAAGAATGAGGGGTAGGACTTGGAAAACTGGATGGTTGGTAAATAACCCCAGAGAACCAAATTCTTGCTTGCCCCTGGCATCCAGATGTTATGGGGCCCAAAGGAAGTGAAGTGAAGTTACAGGAAATGTTTTTGTTCTTTGTGGAGTCAAAAGGTTACTCTGGCCTGCACTTGGGGTGCAGTTTCCTTTCCCAAAGTAGCAGGAACAACAGTCTGATGCCTAGAATGCTTTCCTGTCTCCTAAAATAGCAGAATCCTCATCTTCCCAGCTATCTGGCATTGTGCATGTGTTGCAGGGGAAGAGACACACTGGGAACTTGGCTGGTGTTCAGACCTGCACCAGAGATGGGAGCAGCCCTCTTTCCCTCTCCTTCTTGCTCCAGACACAGGAGTCTGAGTGGGAAGAGCATTAGGAGATTGGGCAACTAGGTGGGGCTACGATTTAGGTTTTGCTGATTTCTTTTTCCTGAGGAATGAGGGAAAAGGGGAAAAGATTTTCCCTGGAGATTTGGAGAAGGGGAAGTGCCTGAAATTCATTCTGAACTTCCCTTTCCCATCACAGATATCCTTTGTTGGGCTGTATGTGGATTGGGCATTCACTAAGTCACCCCTAAGTGCAGCTCTTCTTCCTGCCAGGAGAAAAAATGCTCATGCTGAACTGTTTTGTCCTGCCTGCAGCTCTCCACAGGTGGGGTTCCTCCGTTTCCTCAACTTGCTGGCAACCTTTGACTGGAAAAACAACCCTCTGATTGTCAACCTAAACACTGGCCTCACAGGTGAGCAGGCAGCGGCTAGGAAAGCTGCAACCTGAGATTCTTGAGCCCTCCTTGGTCAATGCCTGGCTCCAGATCCCTTGGATACAGGAAGACATCATGGCTTGTGCTGGGGGCAAGGAGGTTTTCCACTCCCTTGCTCCTGTCCTGTCATGTTTCACTTGCCTGCAGGATGGGTTTGGTTGTGCCATGTGTGGTTTTCTTTTTTTCCCTGCCTGCCTCTGAAGAGGTGGATCTCATTGATGATGCTCTGCTGCTTCTGGTCTTGTTGAAATCTGTGATCAGCGTGGGTGGTGTTGGATGTGGTGGTGTCTTTGAAGCCCTCTGTTCCTGCCCTCTACTGTTTCTCCTGTTGGTTGTCTTTTGGATACATGCTGGAGCCACAAGAAACCATGGGATTGTCTTTGCTCTGCAAAATAATGGGGTGGGGGAGATAGTTACACCCAACTTTTAAAGCTGATTTATAAAAAAATGGTAAAGGTGTTTGGGAGACAATTGGGTTTTGAAAACTGGTATTTTCTAAAGTGCCCTCCAACTTATTTTAATGAACTAAAGAACTATTTTTCCCCCACTTGAGGGGAAATAAAAGACAAAAGATAGAACACTCTGGATAATACAAACTGTCACTAGGTTCTAATGTGAGTTTACAGCTTGTGTCAGTACCTACCATGTCTGAGCCCACCTGAGTGTGTTTGTAGCAAAGATCCATCTAATCGGAGTGAGGCGTAAGCCTGAGGTGACAGAGCTCTGGTTTCACATGACTGTGGGATCAGAGAGTGGGAGAGAATAAATCTTGTTGTGCTGCCCTTTCCTGGCTGTGATGGCAGTGAGGAGGTCAGAGAACTGTGGTTGGGGCAGAGCCTCTCATCTGCTTGCCCTCTCCAGATTCCGACTGCACAGAGATCAAGAACAAGTTTGTAGCAGCTCGCTCTCGCCTTCCCGTCATGTTCCTGGCCACCCCCAAGGACCAGTGGAGCTCCATGTGGACCCGGGAGCGCCCCTCAGCACAGGTGAGCTGGGGCCCTTTGTCCCCTTGCCTTCGGTGGCTGCTGGCCTGGTTTCCTGCTCCAAGTGCTGGAGCCAGCTCATACAGCCCCGTGAGGGAGGGGTGTCCCTGTTACATTCAAGACTGCCAAGTTTTACCCTCTGACTCTCTTCCCTCCCCAGATCCTTCAGCGCTTTGTCCTGCTCGCCTCAGAGTCTCTCCGTGCCCTGGAGGAGCAGCTCATGGACCCACTCAGCCATCAGGATGTGAAGGTAACCCCCTGGGGCAGCAGCACAAGGGTTTTCAGCCTCTGGCTGAGCAGGCTGGACTTCGGTGGTGGTCGCGGGGATGTGTTAGGAGGTTTCAGGCTGTGGCCATGTGGTTGTAGAGGCTGCAAGGATGGGAGGAGGGAGGCTTGTTTCCCTCTGTGTTACCCCAGTGCTTCTGGGAGACCCAGCTCTGCACTGGAGCTTGGGGTGACTACGAAAGTTTATTCTATATTCTCTGGTTTTCTTGGGATGTGAGCAAACCCACAATATTCCTGTGCCAAATCAGTTGTATGTCCATGGATCAAATGGTTCCTCTGGGAGACTGTCTTGGAGTAGCTGTGGAAACCTGGCTCGTGTTCTCAAGTCTAACCAAGCTCAGGGTGTTGGGGATTTTGGCAGGACAGTACCAGGCATTTCAGGACAGTGTTATTCTGGTACGAGTGAAGGACTAAAGCCCTATATAGTTTAACTCCCTTCAGTTTCTCAGTGATTTCATTCTCCTTAAGTAAACTAAAATATCCATTACTGCAATGGACCTGAGAGATGTATATTTATTTGCCCTTTGAAGGCAAACCTGTGTTTTGAAGGGTAATTTGTTGGTGTACCAGGTAGTGAACCAGGAGATTGAAGCTCAAAGGACGAAAGAAGCCAGCCAGTGGTTAGATATGTCAGATTCACATTATGAACAAAAAACCCCAGACTGAAACCGAAACCAAAAAGCAGCACATACAGTGGATTTTTTTATGCCTAGGCTATATGAAAAGGACTTTTTATAACTGACATTGCTTTCTGTTCTGCTTTATTTTGAACTGGAAGTATTATGAGGTGAGGATGTACTTGAGGCAGCAGCAGTGTGTATTAGAGGGCTCTGAAGGAGGAATGTCCAGTGTGTTGCAGTCACATACTGGCCCAAGACTGGAATTCAAGAGGCACATTGTGAGCTGGGGATGGTTAGCTTCTAAAACAAGCTGTCACATGGCCAGAGCAGCCTCCCAACATCTTGACTCAGCCTCCTTGGGCCTCCTTCTTCCTCCCTTCGATTGCAGTGGGAACGTTTCTCATTGCCATGGAATCCTTCTGGTCTATGCTAGTGTCCTCCCAGTCCTATGGTGTTCCTCAGGGATAAACATGGGATGCTGTTTCCAGGGCAGAGATTGGGGCAGGGAGGAGGGAAAAGCCTTTCCAGTTAAGTTTGAAGTTACCTCCTCTAGAGTTGCCTCCTGTGTCTAGGAGAGTGCTTCAAGCTGTTTTTTTTGTCTTTGCATTCAGGATATGCCTGCTGTCATGAAGATGCAGACATGGGTTTGCTCCCAGGGCGCACACAGGAAGCAATGGACTTGGTCACTGGGTGGGACAGGGGGTCTGTGCAGAACAGAGCTAGGACTGACTCAGTGCTGGTCGCTGATGTTCTTCGTGTGTGTTCTCCCCAGCCTGGCTGTAAACCAGTTTCAGGCAGTGGGTTTTCTTTCAGTGCCAAGTTGAGCAGTGTCCCATGCCTCTGTTCATGTTTCTGCATCATTTGTTCCATTTGAAAATATACACATAGTTTTAAGTTTTTTCCATTTTAGTTCAGCTATATCCACAGCTAGATCCCACCTGTCCAAATATTTACGTGTGTGGGATTGCTCCCCTCCATTAATGGGGTTTTGCTCTTACCCTCTGTCTGCTTGATGGAAGATGCTGTTGCCCTCTGGGGCAAATCCTGGCGGACACAGGGGCCATCCCATTATTGAACAGCTCCTTGTGTCCCCTGGATGTTGTTCAGCTCCTGTTGGCTTCTTGATTCCCCTCTTCATCCTGAGACTCTGCCACATGCTGTGCAGTTATCTATCTCAGCTCACCTCTTTGTCCCTCTCTCTGTTGCCCACCCCATTAGCATTTACTCAGGTAGGCTTTGTGGGGTCTGTGGCAAACTTCTAACATTAATCTCAAAAAAAAATTTGCCTTTGGTTTACTGCTTTCTAAGGAGAAGGAGACAAAATTGCAAACAAGAACTTGGGAAACCTCTTACCTCTCCTGCTTGCTTGTGTCCTATATTGAGTAGCACTGTTTGTTTCTCCCTGCAGATGGTCTTCCGCCCCCCTCTGGATTTCTATGATGTCCTGATCCACCTGAATCCAAACCAGATTCCTCGGCACCTGGAGAGTGTGGACCGGCCAGTGAAATCGGTTTCTCGTGGTGTGGTGAAGAACAGCTCTGCCATGAATATCCTCTTTCCTGTGGTGGATTATGACCCTGTGCAGTTGTACCTCCGGGAACTGAGAGTAAGCACAGCCTGTTGGGGAGGCAGATGGGGTACCTAAGGGGGAGCTACCTTGTGGCGTTTGGATTGCCTGCTGCTGCAGGACATGGCTGGTGACATCTTTAGGTGTTGGCATGGGATGGGACGTCCCTAAATCAGGACACTTCTCTGGCAGAAGTCCTGGTGAATGGACCACCTCCTCTATGGAAATGGGAGTGCTGCTGCAACGTGAGAGTGAGCTCAGATACAAACCACCAGGAGCTTTTGCTGAAGAACTTTGTATTTGCACAAGTGTGTCTTTAAGCCATTTATCTCCAGTCAGTTAATTCACTTTTCATGGCTTTTTCTTCCAGTTGATGTGCATGATGGGCAGTAACTACACACAAGTTCTGGGGGTCTGCACAGGTATCCATGATGTGGTCGCAGTAAGCTTTCTGCTGGTTGGCTAATGGTTGTGAGCCAAAGCAGATCAGTATTGGCCACAGAGTGGTTTCTCTGTGTCTGGCCGCATGCATAATAACAGAGGAAGTTTGTAATGTGGGAATATGGAGGATATCAGTACCCAAAGTCATGTTCTTTTCCACCATGAGGCCAAGCCAAAAGCCTTGGAAAGCTGGGGAGATATGCCAGGTGCTGGATTTCAGCAGTGATCCTCCCTGGATCTAGACAGCCTATGCTTTTTAGTTGTGCAGCACCTGGCACTCTGGCCCTTTCCAGCTTCAGATGTGGTAGCTGGGTTAAGTGTTAGTGTTGGGTGTGCAGAGAGGTGGGGCTGTGGTGCTGTCTTGTCGAAGTCTGTCTTGACTTTGAAGTGCTATCATCCCTTTCTGATAGGAGTGCTGTGAGCAGTGTCAGCAAGCATGAGAATCTGGGCTGGCTGTAGCAGGAAAGGGGCTGTGGGGGTCTCTGGCCCTGTTCCCCACTCAGTGGTACCTGAATTAAAAGTCCAGTTTAGGCTGAAAGATTCTGGGCCCTTTCAGTTCAAGCTCCCCTTTCACTTTTACCAGGTACTTTAAGAGTTAGGCAAAGAAAACTCGCAGGAGTTTCTTTGAGGGTTTCCTCATTCTGGACACAGCCCTGTTACCCCCGAGTTGCATGCCAGCTACAGTGCATGATAACCTGTGCCCATGGGAATCTGCTGTGGCTTCTGTAGGGCTGCCAGGTCTCCCAAGGTGCAAGCTTAGTCCTCATGTCACCCACAACAGCTTGGGACAGTCTTGGGTGGTAAGGGAGTGAGATTCAGGGATGTGTGAAAGGCCTCTTGAAACTGAGGAAGACCTCAAAGTTGTCACACAATTTCCCTGCAAAAAGCACTGCTTCATTAGCTGGAAGGACGAGTGGGAGAAGAGATGCGCAGTGCTTCCTGTTAAGAAGGAAGGTGGACCTCGAGGTCCTGCAGATATGTTGTAGAGAGCACTGGGGGATTTCTTGGGGCAAGAAAGAAGGGGAGAAGCATCCTTCACAAGGGTTTTAAAAGGGAGGAAGGAAGCAGGTTTGGAACTGTTTGCTTTTTCACTTTCATTCCTGGTGTCTGAGGAGTCATATCAAGACCAGCCCCTCACTTTTCAATGATGAATGACCTGCTGCCATGAAACCTCAGCCAAGAGGCATAGATATGGGTAGGAAATGAAGTTTTTTAAGTCTGCAATCCTTCCTCACCCAGTGCTGGAAGTGGGTGCTAGAGCTGGACAGAGGTTTTCAGCAGCTGCCGAGGTGCTGGAGATGCATGGGGACAGAACCTCTGTATCTCTGAAGGGGTCAGGGCTAAGCAACACATGTGGAAACCCGATAGAAAGATGACTGCTTGCTTTAAGAGAAACTGGAGGATGCTGGATGAGCTGATTAGAAGAGCTGTCTCTTTGGGGACGCTGTTAAATACTTGCAGCAGGTCTGACTGTAGATTGAGACAGTCAATCAGGAAACTCTTTGGGGTTTATAGGACATTTTTATGCATCTAGACAAGTTGATGTTAGTAGGTGGCTCTTCTGTTAGGAAATAAAAGGTAGAGATTTTCCTGGAAAGCAGCTTTCATTAATCTTGAAGCAATTATGATTTACTTGGTCCAGTCAATAGTGATGTCTGAATTTTTGCTGCTTTTTAGTGCCTATTTTTATCAATACAGCTTATAATAGATTTGGAATTTGGAATTTTTTTTGTCAGGTTGCAAATTACATCTGCTCGTAAATCCAATATGCTAACATCCCAATGGAAGAAAAATGGATTTGACAAAGGTCACATTTTCCTTGTTGGAAGCAGTGTTGATTCTCTTGGTGTCCCTTGTTCTTTGACCGGAGGGTTCTTAGGAGGAAACAGACCAGGAACTGGTTACAGCTTTCTATGAAAAGTGAGCTGTGGGGCAGAGAGCCTGAAATCTGCTTGTTCTCTTGTGGCTATCATATTGGAGGTATCTTGCAGTAACAGTTTGCTTGTCATTCAGAGTATCCAGATCAATAGCGGGCAGTCCTGAAGGAGCTGATGAATATCTGTTTTTCTAGGCAAATAGGTATTTCTTTTCCTGGAAAAATCAGAGGTGATGCTGTACATGGTCTCAGAAAACTCAGCTGTATTCAGTTAAGTTGGAAGGCCTCAAAAGCTGATTTAGCACTGCAAGACCACTGGAAGCCGGTGATGCTGAGCTGTTAGCAGAAGCTACTCCATCCATTAGAAATCATCTGGCTTCATGTTGTTGTATTGATATTGGTGCTTAAAGGCAAGACCTTTTCATCAACTTATGGCTTTGCTTGGTAGCCTCTCTAGCGCCTTTTTATTTCTCCTTCCCTGGCTCTTGCTGCTCTAAGCAGTGTTCAACTCCTCCTTGTCCTGTGGGCTGGGAGCCCTGGGAGTGATCCAAACCCTGCAAGAAGTTGGTGCCAGAAAGGAGCGTGGCGACAGCAGTGAATCCTTATGAGAGATCTTGGATGAGAAGACAGTTTGGATGCTGAACTGACTGGCTTTGATTCAGAGTTATTTGCTCTCTCTTAGCAGCACAAACCACAGAACTGAGCAATGGGGCTGTAGCCATGGCTGACAGTGCAGCCATAACAAATTTATAGCAACAAAGGATGACATCTGCCACACAGATGCTGCGGGATTTTGTGTTATTCTGTGGGCAGAAAAGAAACATCTGCCCTTTACTGAGATTTTCGCCTGAAAACAGGATTTAAATGCCTTGGTGTTTTGATTGAATTGAGAGGTTACCCATATTTGGACAAGTTCTGCCCAGCCTGTTTGCCCCTGTTCTAAAGTTGAAAGGTTTAGCAAGGCAGTAGTGCTCTGGAGCTGAAGGATTGCTGTATGCCTTTTCCAGGGAGCTTAATCAGAGTAGAAGATGAAAGGAAAGGAGGTGTTGAGTCCTTACTGCTTGAGTTTTTCCTACATCAAGGAGATATGCTGCAGGAACTGGCCTGAGTGACTTGGCTGTCCTCTGGACTTGAGACCATCCAGAGAACACAGGTCTTGTGTATATGCTTGTCATGCCTGCCTGCCTGCATTTTGGAGCTCACAAAAGCCAAAGGCTCTGGTCACCTCCCTGAGCTGTTCACTCATTGTGGGGTAAATTGGGTGAAGCTCCCTGTGCCATGTCAATCTGTGTGACTCTTATGGCTGTTAACAGACATCCGATTTCTTACTGGGTCTTTAGTCTCACCAGATGGGATGTGCTGTCATTCACTGAGATTTAGCTTTCTTGGGCTGCACATGCCAGAGGAAGTGCTTGTGGCAGAGGAGCTGTCTATCTTGTGAGATTTTTTTCTGTGTGGATAAGCAGGAAAATGTTTCCTGCTTTACTATAAACTTCCCTCTAATGTTTTGCATTTCTTGCACCTTAAGGCAAGACCTACCAGAAAGACTTGGAGCCCTTTCCTTTCTTCCTCCCATGGTGTGAAAATGTGTCTCTTGCTACTTGTGCGTTAGAAAGGAATTAATGATGAAAATTCTCTGTTTCCTAAAAAATGTAAGCCGTGATTATGTGATGTAGCTGGAATTGGTGAAATCTTTTCAGGTCAGTCTGCTCCCTTCCTGTTTTGACTGACAGGGCTGACTCCTCCTATGGTGACACCAGGTAGCTGAAAAAACTGGGCTCTCCTGTCTGGTGGGAGACTTCTTGTCTGGATCTGCACCCTTGGAAGGGCATAGGTGTCAGGATATCAATATTGTGCTTTCAGTGCTGCAAAGCTGCCACAAGACCCTTAGCATAGTGCCTCAGTTCTGGGGGTGGGTACACCTGTGTGTGCCCTCTTGCTCAGTGGGGCATCAGCCTCATGTGCTCCTGGGGTGAGCTGACAGGGGACTTGTGGCTGCATTTCTTCTGTGTTGGTAATGCCCTCCCAGAGGCTGTGTAGGGTTTGTTGTGTTGGAAATGACAGAAGACTCTTGTCTCAATGGTTTGGTGGATTCACATGTTTGCTGATGCAACCAGGAGGACACATGTGGCTTCTTTCCTTTCCACATTTCTTTCCTGCTGTCCCAAACCTCCAGGACAAGGATGTGTGTGTGCTCTCAGGTGGAAAAGTTTGCTTAGTTTGAAACCAGTTTGAAACCTTTTATCAGCTGAATCCCAAACCTAAGGGCTTTCTTTGTCTTTTAAAAGAAAGTCACAGAGGTAGCCCCAGCCTGGGGTTACTTGGACAGTGCTCCTTGCTCTGTTGGGTCATGGGGGAGGCCCTCTCTGTGTCACGTAACTGGGAGCACCAGGGCAGGTCACAATAGGGTGACAGAGACCTCAAAATGTTAACCACAAAATGCAGATGTCTGTTAGAAGTAAGTAGCTTTAATAGTAGGGTTTAACACTGGTGGGTTCCTTGCTAAGAGCACTTAAAATGCTCTGGACAGCTGAGTAAGTGTTTATTGATGCATTTGCTTTCTGAGCGGCTGTTGAACCAGGAAATTCTACTGTAGAACACATTTTTGTGTGCAGAGACCTCCCTTACAGGCTCTTTCAGCAGCTGAGATGCCATGGGGCTAATGTCTTAGTAGGAACAGTGAAAAATGGGTGGATAAAGGGTCAGATGGAAAAAAACCCTATCCCTAATCAACAAGGTAGATACTTAAATAATAGATACTAGCAACAAGTAGATACTTAACAATGTAAATACCTAACAACTAGTAGATATTTAACTAAATTACACTTAACTCATTGCAAAATCTATGCTTCAAATGGAGCTGCTTAATCTGGTAATCCCATTTTAGATCCAGGTACTGTTTTACTCACTACATTTCTCCACCCTTTTCATTCCTATAATCCGGACGGTTTATTACAGAGCTCATTTTAATCTTCTTCCAGGTGCCAAATACACCTTCTCCATGGACAATGAGGCCTCTCCAAACTGAAGGCCTGAGCTTGTAGGTCCCCCATGTCTCTGTGAGATGGGAACCAGCTGTAGGTTTTGTTGATGGTAGGGATTTCCCTGGGCCTTGAAAGCTGAACTGCAACCAAAGATAGAGAGAGAGCTTGAGAAAGGAACAAATGTAGTCCCTGCCTTTTCTTCCTTTTTGTTTGAAACTTTTCCTGGAAGATGGTGTTTGCAGGCTCAGACAAGTCCAGTGACACTGGGCAGAGAACGTGGGATGTGGAAAGGAGGGTGAACTGTTTGCTTTTACTCCCCAAGCCTCTGAACAAACAGGAGTGCAGTGACTAATACACCTGACCCTTTTAATGCTGCAATTTCCCAAGAACTCCATAGCTTGGTAGGCCAGTTTAAAGCACTGTCACATGGATGGTGCTGGGAGCAGACCAGGTGCTAGGATTTTGAGTTGGATGCCATTCTTTTAACATCTGCCCTCTGCTTCTTGCTGTCTGAGAAAAAAAAAACGTGCTGGGTATCAGGGTGAACAGTGGTTTTATTAGGAAATTAACTGAGCCTGGGAGGGTTTTTTTTACTGCATATGCTCCTGGCTTCTGTCCAGCAAGATGCATCTGTAAAAAATACTGTTCTCATAAGCAGCATCACGTGGCACTGAAGACCTCGCCCTGCAGAGTAGCTGGGCATTTTCAGGTTCTCACATGCTCTGCTCCCCTTTGCTTCAGAAAGCTGCACGTTGGCGGTCAGCGTGCCCTGAGCATTATTGCTGTTCCTTGAGCTTTCCCTCCCTCCTGCTCTTTGTTCTTTGGCTAAAAGAGAAGTCTTCCCTGTTGACTAGGCTCTGAGCATAATCCGTCGCTCTCAGTTTAGAAATGCTGGGGTGGAATGCTTCTTTCTCAATGTATTTTTAGGCAGAGGTTTTTCTAGCCAATTTGGTGAAATAATGCCTTGACCAGGCTTGCCCCTGTGAAAGTGGGATGGAATAGGATGAGTTGGCAGTTCTTGGGATCTTTCCATCTTGATGACCTAACTTTGTTGCCCTCTATGAGGGCAACAACAGTCCGAACTCAAATCTCTCTCTGAAGATTGCAGACAACACCACCCCTCCTTCCTTATCAGGTCTGTATTCTAAAAATGCCACCTTGCCTTTAGGATCACTGGTAACATCAATCCAATCCACCTTTTTTTTCCTCCTGCAATCCTGGTATGTCCATACAAGAGCCCATCCAAACTTGTTTTTGTCCATCAAAAAGTTGATTTTCTTTTCATTCATGTCCTGATGAAAACCTCATGATACGATGATGCCAGCAGAGACTTCTCTTGGTTAAGGTTGGGAAACTAAGGTGATGGAGAAGGCGGCTGAAGAGGGAGTAGAGGGTCTGTATTCTGTGCAATAGTTTGTTCCAGGGGTGGTGAAACCCTGTGTAGAAGCTTCTCCTGTACTGATGCTGTGGACTGTTTGCTCAGCCTGGTAAACGTCTTGTTGCCTGATGTTGATCTTGACCAAGATGAACATATAGCAGGGAGCAGCTGCGTGGCTGTCTTGGTCAGCTTCTTTCAGGGTACACATCTCTCGGTATTAACATGTTGGGTGATGAGCTGTAGGGCCAGATTTTTGTGTTCAAGATGTTGCTTACATACATCATTGTTTCCTTCTGTGATGCTCATCTGCCTCCTTGCAGCCCGGGGAATCCAGCTGGTGTGGGCTTGGGGGAAGCCAGACTGGTCTTTAGTCATCCCTTTGTGCAACATCTCTCTTTGATCTCTGCTCCCCAGCACCACCAAAGGAAATGGTCACTGACACCACGGGTGAAACACAAGGGGCAAGGAGGACAGATTCCTCCAGTACCTCCTTTGAGCTTTCCACCTCTTTGCACCCCACAGAATATTGTGTTACTTAAAACCTCTGCTTTTATGTGGCCTATATGGATAAAGTTCTGACAGCTCATGTGGGGTTTATCTTGGTAGAAGAAGGAGCTTGGATACCTTGGTTGCGCAGACTGCAGAGCTTGAGATGCTGGCCTCTAGTTTCAGGTTTGTCTTTCATGCCATGAAACGTACTGTGGCAGGACTGCCTGCTGGGTAGGGCCTGCCCCCTTCTGTCTCATTCATTGTGAAGTCTTGGATATGGATGCTGGACACTGGGAAAATACAGCTTGGTAGTGCCAGGTCAGCTGATGGAGGACCACAGTGAGGGACACTCAGTGGGTTTTCACTGAGAGGTCACTGTTCTTAACCTGCGTTTGTTTTCTACCCAGGATGCCTTTGATGATCTTGCCTTGTTCTTCTATGACAAGCATGGTGGGGAAGTGATTGCAGTTTTGTGGAAACCTTTGAACTTTAAGCCTCAGCCTTTTAAGGTGAGTTTTTGTCTCTGCTTTAAGCTTCACATTATCTTTATGCCCTGAAATCTTGAAGGGCTTTTTATTTTTTTCTTATTATGGTAATTGCTTTGTCCTACTCTCATCAGCCTCAAAGCTCTTTGAAAAATGGAGATCATAGTTTTGTTGCTTCTTAGAAGGGATGAAACCAAGGCAGGGCTGAGGCCACAGTGCTTCCAGTCATCAGCAGATCTGAGAAGGGAAATAGACTATCCCATTCTTGTGGCTTTGGGATCTTACCAGAAATACCCAACCCACAAGAGGCCCAGGTCCAGAATGCCCATGTCCTCGTTGATGCATGGGGCTGTTTTCCAGCAGCACTGTGTGGGTTGGCAAACCCTAGAGGGTGGTTAAGCCAGGTGTGAAGCATGCTGGAGTGATTCATGCTGCTTTCTATGAAGGAAAGACGCAAAGAAACCGGTTACTCATGGCTCGGAGCTGACAGCCCAGGCTCTTCTGCTGTCAGTCTCTGGGTGATTTATCTCCCCTCTATTCACGGCCAGAGGGCATTGGCCATTCTGCCTGGCTGCTGTTGTGAAACCCAGTTATTCACAGTGGTGAAACAGGAGGAGATGCTTGTATTGATGCTGAGTCTGGCTGGATAAAACACAAAGGTTTTGTTTTTACCGCTGTAGGAGCCAAGGGTATCTTCCCACCTGAGGTCTTGACACCCACCAAAGAGCAGAGCAGAAGCAGCTCTTTCTTAGCCTTGTGTTATGATCCCTTTTGCATACTCCTTGTGCCCTGCTTACCCAGGCTCTGCCATGCATCTGCACACTTGTCATTCCACCATGCCCCTGGCCATTACTTTGCTTCCTGACTTCCTTGCTGTCTTTGGACTGTGGCTCGAGGGTAAACCCTTAAAGGGGCTGTGGAAGGATCACTTTTGCACTTTGTTAGCTCTCAAAATGAGCACTGATTGTGTTGAGAAGTGAAACTTTTGGAACTGGGTGCAGTGGTGTAGCAGGGCTTGGATGTGACAAACCAGGAGAGGAACTTAGTTCTCTTACTTGGGGCTGGCAGAGGCTGCAATGCAACTCTGAGCAGGTGCTCCCATTCATGCAATATTTTCTGTGTCCTGCAGGTCTCCAGCATGAAAGGAAGGAAGGTGACAACTCTGAACAATGAGCTGGTCTGCGTTCCCAATGTGGAGGCAATTCTGGAGGACTTTGAGATTTTGGGAGAAGGCCTGGTCAAAAATGTGGAAGCTCATACAGAGAAATGGACTATCTGAAACCACTGAGAGGTGTCAGAGTGGCCTGTCCTAATGCGGTTTGTTCCCTCTGGCTCTATTCCTTTCTATAAATGAGCCCTAGAAGAGCCATTTAGCTTTCTAAATCACAGAACTGTATGTTTTACTCTATTTATCTCTATGTATATGGTTCAGAATAGCAATGGAACTTGTTATTGTTTTCAAGAATACAGATGCTTTTTTATTTTGAAGAAAATATAAATATGGGATGAAATTTTTGAAAATGTTTCTGTTTCTTGTTTATTGTAGGAATTGGTGCTGTGTTCACATGAAAATGTAAAAGACTGAAAAATATGGCTGAGGTGTGCAATGGAAAGGCAGTTTCCTGGTTTGGTAGGGAGTTCATATGAGATGTTGCTGTTCTAAGGGTTAGCAAAACCAAAAAATCAGTTTTTAAAATAATGACCAGGTTATTCCCTTTTGCTCAGCCCCAATGAGGCATATTTGGCATGCTGTGTTCAGTGCTGGTTTTCCCAGTGAAAAGGAGACATGGATACTGGAGCAGGTCCAGTGAAGGGCAACAAAGACAATAAAGGAATTGAAGCCTCTGTCACAAGGGGGAGAGAGTGCAAGAGCCAGCTTTGTTCAGCCGGGAGAAGAGAAAGCTCAGGGAGTTACTGCCAGTGTGTTTTACAAACCTGGTGAGGGAGCAAAAAAGATGGATTAGTGCCAAATGCTGGATGAGAGGGGTAAAGTGAAATGCAGGAACTTCTGCTTAAAATGCTTTTTCTTTACTGTAAGGGTGGTTAAACATTAGGACAGGTTGCCCAGAGAGGTGGTGGAGTCTCTGTACTCAAAACCCAACTGGACATAGTCCTGGGCAACCTGCTTCAGGTGACCCTACTCAGTGCAGGGGTGTTGGGTTATTTCTCTCATGTGGAATGATTGTGAAGACTCCTGATAAGGGAAGAGAGGAAAATAAGTTGGACCTGTCCCATCCTCTCTTCTGGTGGAGGCATAGCACATACTCCAGCAGCAAAGCATGGATCAATCAGATGCAGATCAAAGAAAACAGACTTCATGACAGCAGATTTTGCAGAAACCAAAAGTACATCAAGTCTGGAGAGGCAAATAGAAATGTAGGCAACCTGATAAGTAGGCAGTTGTTGCTTGGTTAGGAGCATTTCAGATGGGATGTTAAATGTGTGCTTCATCACCTGCTGGCCTTTACAGCTGTTGGCAGTGAGCCCAGGGCTTTGTGTAGGAAATTCACATCTTGTTTCTCAGATGTTTTTTCTGAATCATTTTAAAGTGGGCTGTGGCAGAGATGGGCTCTGGGCTAGTGCTGTTTGCTTATTGCTAATTGATCAGTGTTGGAGGCACTGTGTGTCCTGTGGGGTAGGAAGTGCAACACCCCTGTTTTTTGGGATAAATCTGGTATATTTAAATTACAAGGATCATTTTTCTTTCTTCCCTATGCTGGTGGCTGAAGGAAGCTGCATATGAGATCCCTTGCCCATTGTTGCTGGAAAGAGCTTTCTGAGTACACCTAAACTGAAAACATCAAAAACTTAATGGGCAAAACAGACCTCTCACCTGAGAACAAAGCAGCACCTTCTGTTGCTGCTGTGATTCCTACAGCCTCAGAACTTGCTGACAAGTCCATTAGCAAACGATGCAGGCAGTGATTTCGACAGCTTTAAGCAGCTAATTAGAGATTAATTCTTAATCTTCTCTTTGTTGTGCTTTATCATCCTCTAGATGTTGGAATTGCCCAACCTGTCTTCAGCAGTGGCTGTTAGTTTTCCTCGGTAGTTGGATTGTTCCTGTTTTTTGTGCCCATTTGCCTTTACTCTGAGCATTCAGTTTGACACTTGCCAACACAGTAGTCAGAGACCACTGGAGTTAGTGCACTGGTTGCTTGTGCTAGAGCTCTGCCCATTCCCTCCATGCCCCATCCTGCTTCTGCTTTTTCCCTCTGCTGTATGTTGTGGATGCTGGAATATTCTCCCCACTGTATTTATCTGCTTTTCCCAAGGGCACAGGCATGTGCCAGAGCCTGCATTAGCTTTCAGGGCAGCAGAGCTCCTCCAACCATCTTCCTAACCAGGCAGGCTTGAAGGTCCTGCTGCCCCTTCTAAAAAAACACAGGGCTTATGCCTTTATTAATATTCAGCTCTTTATTGTAGAATCAGCCAGATGGAGGAAGCCTGGCAAAGTCCGCCCACCTTGTCCTAGCAACTTGGAAGTACACAGGGCAGTCCATAAAGTGCAGATCATAGGTGCTGAATCCTTATCCTCATGGGGACACCCAGAAGCTCTCTGGTCTGGCTAGCTTTCCTTTCCCATTACATTCCGATTCTTTAGAGGTCATGGTAAGTCCTCAAATTAGGATCAGGGGATGCATCTACTTCTTCTTCAGCCAGGGTATCATCTGGTTCCTTCCCTCTTACTGTGTCCAGTTTTTTTTTATTTTGGGAGTGTTTCTTTCCCAAAAATGTTCCCAAGATGCTGAGGGCCGGTCCTATTAGCATATTCCTTCCTCTCTGGTCACTGCTTTACCCCTGCCACAAGGGTAATTCCTAAAGCAGGTGTGTTACCAGGCAACAAGGACAGGGACATTAGGCTGTAGTCAACTTCTTTTAACATTCAAATGCAGGGTTCCCATATGGGCAGGGTGTCTGCTCAGTGGGGAGTGCTCCCCTCCCCACAGACTCTGCAGGGACCCATCCCCACCCTGGGACCTGGGACAGGACAGCTTCTGCTACAGGCAGGGTGGCCACTCGTCCCCAGCGTGCCAGGGGTGCCCATGCTTCTCTACTGTGTTTTGCAGGACCACACCCAGTACTCCCCTCACCCAGCCATGAGACCAGCGGCCCCCAGGGGCCACCCATGTCCTGTGGCTGTGGCCCCGGGGCTGTGGCTGCTGGGAACCTGCCTCCCACAACTGCAGCACCAGGGACACAGCCTAGCTACGTCCCAGGGTCACGGCAACACCAGGGATGGCCCCTGTGTCCACCGAGGATTTGTTCATAACACTTCTCAGGGGCTGTCATGGGATGTGGCCCCTTAGTGGCTTATTCCCTACCTGGAAGTATTTATGGGGTAATGGTCTCGCATTTTTAGCTGAACAATGCCATAATTCCCTCTGCCCTGTCCTCCCCTGCCCAGCTCTGCTTTTATCTGCTTCTTTTACATTGTTAGTTATTGTGTTTCTACTTTTTCCTTCTTGCCTTTAAAAAGGTATAAAAGTGTTCCTCCACCCTCCATTTGCAGCATGAGCAAAGGGACAGGAAACATCCAGGCAAATTTTCTGCTGGTTCCCATAAAATGATGATCACTGAAACTTGTTAGCAAACTCTTCTACAAGTCCTAACCTGCTGGTGTTTCACAAGGTGGTGCCACTGTGCTGAAGAGCCAGATGTGAGCCCAGTTTTGGTGATGACTGGGTACCAAATGGGTACCTCAGCAAACTCACCATATTGACCACTGCTAGGCCAGGTTACATCACCTGGAAGGGATACACCTGTGTCAGCAAAAGTTAGCCAGATAACTATCACAGGTTTGCTTGCAATACTCTTGTTGCCAAAGCTATAGCTGATCTACAGGCTCCTGCCTCCACTTGCAGGGGAAGGATAACTGCATTGCCTTAAATCTCCCAGTATCCAAATATTTAAAAGCACCTTTGAGCCGTTCTGAAGACTTTGTTCATATGATCAATGACTGCAAATTTTTTGGTCATGTTTTATAATCTGCTAAACTCAGACCCTTCTGGGCAATGCACGTGGACAAAGTCACCTTGCCACTTCTTAGCAAAGCCTGGGTATCATAAAACCACAAAATCTGAGTAAAATATCTGAGTTGGAAGATACCATAAAGATCATTTAGTTCCAGCCCCTCTGCTTTGAGCAGGGACATTTTTCACTAAACCATGTTGCTCAGAGCTGCATTCACAACCTGGCCTTGAGCATGTCCAGGGATGGGGCATCTACAGCATCTCTGGACAACCTGTCACAGTGCCTCACCACCCTCTAGGGGAAGAATTTCTCTCTTATACCTAATCTAAACCTATTCTCTTTCAATTTGAAGCATTCCTCCTTGTCCTGTGTCTTGGAAAAAAATTCCTCTCCATCTTTCTTGTAGGCTCCTTTCAGGTACTGGAAGGCTACAATTAGGTCATCCTGAAGCCGCCTTTTTTCCAGGCTGAACAAACCCAATTCTCTTAGCCCTTCCTCATAGGAGAGGTGCTTCATCCATTTAATCAATTTGACGGCCTCCTCTGGACATCCGGTGGTTGCTCTTAGGGCCTAAATATTGCTGTACTCTGACTTGTTTACCTAAAGCAAAATCCTAAACATCTTTCTCAGGAGCAGAGGGTCTCTGCACCTCTAAGGGGTCTGGAAAGGCAGGAACCAAAGGAAAGAGGTGTCTCAGGTGCACAAAAGAGGACAAGTGAGGTCTCTGCTGTAACTTAATCTCTCCTGTTGCCGGATTTGCTGCTCCCATGGAGCACTGTGACTAATTCCTATTGTGAAAGCTGGGGTAGGGCCTGGGTTGTTCAGAGCACGCTTGTTTGATAACCATGCTGAGCTTCTACTTCCAGAGCAGTGAGTGGGCATTCGCTTGTTTGATTAGCTGTGGTCCCGGCCATAAACAAGAGCTGCACAAACACAGAACTGCCCTGGGGAGCCCATGCCGTGTCATGTTGCAAGAGCTGGGGCAAAGGCAAAGGGAGAGCTGAGGAAACAGCAATGGGCTTTGATGTGTTGGCTTTGCAAAGCTACCTCAAAAGCTCTTAACAGGGGGTCTCCTGTGTGTGGCGGGGCAAGTGCATACAGAGCTGTGCTTCCAAATGCAAAACTGGGCTGGAGTGATGATACTGGGATACTTAGTGTATGGATGGAGCCAGCTGTGACAAGGCTCAAGTGGTGCATGCTTTATATAGGCTTTATGCTTTCTAGCAGGGCTTTCCAAAAGCTGGTGGGTCCCCCTGAGCCACCCTTTTGGGTAGTTTGTCCTAAAAGGATCAGCTCATGCTTTGCAAGGATGTCTCAGACAGCTGTTGTTAGGAGGCTCAGGAGAAGGGGCAGAGGGATGGAGCCTTTCTTCTGCCACCAGAATCCTGCTTGCTAGGTGCCCTTGACAGCTTGGAGTGACCATAACAAGATTTATGAATGGGAGCAGGGGAAACAGGTTGATGAAACACAGATTGATGATGGGATGACCATAGCAGGTTGAGTGCTGTGAGGTTTTCATGCTTAGTGAATTGTTCAGACTTTGATGTTCATTCTTTGGGGCTGCTGAGATCTTTTCAGAGGCTGTTTGGGGTCTCTGTGGGGCTGTTTGATGTAAGGCTGACCCCTTAAAAGCAAGAAGCACATGTGTCCTGGAAATAAAGGCCTTTTAAAGAGGTATCTTGCTCAGGCACCCACAATTACTAGTAATTTTTGAAAACCCTTAGCTTTAAGTTTCCATGGCTAGCTAGTGAAGGAGTGATTGTCTGGCTTTTTTTTTTTTTTTGCACAGAAAGGGAATAATCTCTCCTAGTTTGCTGTTCCCACAAAGGCCATTCTGCTAGGCTGGGGAATGACTTGTTTGCTGGGGTTTCTATTATCAGGGAAACACTCTGGACCTGAAGTGATTTTTCCCAGCCAAGGCAGCAGCTTTTGGGAAGTACTGGTTCCCAAGAAAAGCAGCTCTGGCAGGCAGCAGCTTTTAGTACTTATGGTCTCCTTAGAAAGGCAGAGTGATGCAGCTGAAGGGGTGAGGATGGCATTTAGTAAGTGCAGAGTGCATCACAGTGATGGGGAAATCAAGATGTTGGGTGGGTGAATTGCAAAATGGGAGAAATGGAAAGAGTCTGGGGTTGGGACACAAGGGATAGTTGGAGAAGCAGTGTTCGTTGGTGGCATCTCAGGAGTGTGTGGAGGGGAGCAGAACGAAATTGCAAGTTGCTCAGACCATACAAGCTGTCATAAAGACAGCTGTGGTGCTGTGAAGCCTTTGCACTAGACTCAAGTACTAGAGGCTCAGCAGCCACCAGGGGAAAAATAAATTTTGGTCAAAAGCACAGTGGGGAGGTGCTGGGTAGTGGTGATGCCATGGTAGTCTCTGGTAGAGGAATGAACTGGGGGTGTATCAAGGATCTCCCCATCATTCCACTTTCTTACTGAGCATCATGACCAGGCTCTGCAAACTCTGCCTTTTCTCACCAGGGAGCAAGAAAGAGGGAATCTGTTCCCCAGGGTTTTATTTGCTGTCACAAATGAAGGTGCTGAGGGCTTGTGTTGGCAGTGAGCCTGCAGAAAAACACTTGTGCCTTGTGCTGGTGACTCCTGCACTGCTGAAGGTGCCAGACAGACTGTTCCTGTTAATGTTGCTCCTGGATATGCATGGGAAGTCTAAGGGAGGTGCCAGAAAAGGGCATGGCAAGAACCTGGTAGTGTATTGATTTGTTAGCTTTGAGTCTCTCCTTTTTGGCTACATCACATTGTTTCATGCATATTAAAACACTGAGGATCAGAGTATCTGGGAGGCAAACTATAGTGGTGGCCCCTCTAGGCTTTAAGTTTCTAATTTTCTGGCTCTTCCCTGCCTAGTTATCTAGAGAAGACAGTTGATGTAATCTTCCTGTATTTCAGTAAATCTTTCTATACTGTCTCTCACTGTATCCTTCTGGACAAAATGTCCATCCCACAGCTGGATAAAGACATCATGGGATGGGAGAGCAACTGGATCACAGGTCAGGCACAAAGGTTATAGTGACAGGGGTGACATCGACCGGGAACTTCTCACTAGTGCAGTTCCTTGGGGCTCCATCCGTGGCATTCTGCTCTTTAACATCTTCATAAATTACCTGGATGCAGAACAGGATCTAGTTCAATGATGATACAAAAATGGGAGAAGCTGCTGACTCCCTGTAAGGGAGAGAGGCCCTGACAAATTAGAGTGCTGGGCAATCACCAACCACATGGAGCTCAGCAAGGGGAAGTGCCAGATTCTGCTCCTGGGATGAGGCAGCCCCAGATGTAGACAGACTGGGGAATGAGATGTGGAAAGCAGTGCCAGAGAAAGAGACATGGGGATCTTGGTTGATGAGAAGTCGGACATGAGTCAGCTGTGCCCTGGCAGCCAGGAGGGACTTCCCTGTCCTGGGGGGCACCAGGCCCAGAACTGCCAGCTGGGCAAGGGAGGGGATTGTCCTGCTCCACTGCACTGGGGCAGCCTCATTGAGTGCTGGGGGCAGTTTTGGGTGCCACAATACAAGGAGGATATAAAGCTATTAGAGAGTGTTCAAAGGAGAACAACAAGGATGATGGAGGGCCTTCAGGGGAAGCCATGTGAGAAGTGGCTGAGGTTGCTTGGCCTGCTCAGTTTGGAGGAGACTGAAAGCACACCTCATGAGAGTTCCAATTTTCTCATGATGGGGAGAGGAGGGGCAGACACTCATCTCTGCTCTGTAGTTACAGTGACAGGACCTGAGTGAGTTACCTAAAGTTGTGTCAGGGGTGGTTTAGGTTGGATATCAGCAAAAGGTTCTTCACCCAGAGGGTGACTGGACACTGGAACAGGCTTCCCAGAAATGTGGTCACATCACCAAGTCTGGCAGAGTTCAAGTAGTATTTGGGCAATGCTCTTGTGCACATGGTGTGACTCTTGGGGTGGTTCTGTGCAGGCTCAGGAGCTGGACTCGATCCTTTTGGGCTCCTTCCAACTCTGCTTATGCTGTGAACACACATGGTAGCCAGGCTTGGTTTGGTGGAATGCTGACCTGCTTTGTGTTAATGCAGGGCAAGACCATGGCACTGTCTGGAGATGCTGTCGTGGGCTAACCATATCCTTCTGCATGATGGGAGATGCTAGCAGTGTTACAGGGAAGGGATGAGGGACTATGTGTTGCTGGTGGGCAGCTCGCTCTGTAAGGACACTAGGGATCAGCAGACTCTATCCCAAAACAAGGCTGTTCCCCAAACCAAAGGAAGATCAGAGGGGACGGGTGGTGCTTTTCCTCCATCCTGTGGGATCAGGGTTCACAGAGCAGGACTGCATGGTGCAAGGGGTTTCCTACAGTGCAGGGCTGAGCCAACCATTGCTGTTAGATCTTGTCAGTGGGGATTATCTTTGCTAAAGGCTCAGCCAGGTGGAATAATTGGTAACCAAATCCCATGCTCCCTCCCAGTACAGCCTGGGGCTGTAGATGGTTAACATTCTTCCTGCTGCCACAGCACCAGGACCTCTTCCCCATGTGGTCTCATCCCAAGGACATTTCCCTGTATGCCCTTCAACTCCCTTGCATGGTTACAGGACAAGGTATTGTCCTGCCTTATGCCTGCCCCTTACTTCGTATTTAAACAGGTATGCCTTTCCTTCATGTTTCTGGGTACTTTTTGAGGGGTGGTGAGGACTTGGGGAATGACATGCCTTTCCCTGGAATATGTAGCTGGGGGACTGGTGGCCTGTGCCATGTCACCACTGTCCTGTAGCAGAGAGTGAGTGAGGCAGCTGCTGCCCCCAGCCCTTTTTGACACAGAGAAACACAATTCCTTGGATGAACAATGCTCCCAGCTCCTGCCCCACGACAGTGATGAACTTTGGTAGGAACTGCAATTTGTTTAGCACCAGCAGTTTGCCATAACCCATCAAAAGGAGGCAACGAGATACTTTCCCTACCCTGAAGCACTGATGGTTGGGGGCAGCTAGGATGAGACATGGAGGGTGTGAGCAGCACATGGGGAGGGAGTTCCAGGGGAAGCACAGGGCCTGGGCAGGCAATGGGTGGGACATCACAGCCACAGGTCTGGGAAAGACCCTGAAAGGAGGGGAAGCCTATCCCTATTGTGCAAGGCAGAAGGATGGCTGACAGGATTCCTTCCCCTGCTCTTTTTCATGTCATGGACATGGATTTCAGCCATCAACCAAAGCAGCATCCAAAATTGCATTTGGCACCCCCTGCTCACCCCAGTGATGTGCTGTCCATCCCAAGGTGGGGCTATGCCACTGATGCAGCCACCATGGGAAAAAGCATTAGCCTTTTCCAGACCTGTGCTCCTGGCTGGACTTATATCATTTCCCCAGTGCAGCAGCTGTTCCCTCACCTACCCAGAGCCAGGCTGGGGGACAAACCTGATAGTTCCCTTTTAAGGCTGCAATCTTTACCACCTGAATGTGTAAAGTGCTATAAAAATGCCTGCTAGCCATGATCTGGCAGTGTGGGGACATGGCTACCTTTATCTTCCCATCTCAGCTGGACGCAGTGTGGTTTGTGGAGGAATGGGACCCAAGTCACAGGATGAGTCACCAGCGGTGCTGGAAGCAGGGACATAAATCCAGCCACTCTTTCCCTCTCTTTCAACAAGACACGTTCCTGATTTCCATATTCCTGCTGCTGTGCTTGAACAACAATGTTCAAAGCAAGCCAAGAAGGTTTTCTTCCAAGGGCTGGGGGATTGCCAGTGCTCAGTAGTGGTCCAAGATAAACTATCTGTAACACACTCCTTCAAGGCCTCTCCTGCACCTCTCCTTCTGAGAGGCAGCTCCATGGAAATGGGATGCTACAAAGCTGCCATCCCTCCTGTGATGAGGACAGAAGAACCCTGCCTAGCTGGAGGGATTTCCCCCACAAACCTGTTGCTTCTGGAAATAGGAGGTGGCTTGTCTACAGTTTTGCATGAGTAAAAATCTTATTGGTAGTGGCAGTTGGAGAAAACAGCTTTCTCAGTAGCAAGCCCTGAATCCACTGAGCTGCAGTTCTGGAGATCTGCAGGATCAGAGATGGAGAGGTTAGAGGAGGCTTTGGGTTTGCAGCTCCCAGTGGCAGGCTGCTGACAGATATGGAGAGGTCACTCAGCATGGAGGCTGCCTGAGGTTCAGTAATCACTGCAGCAAGCCAGGCTGGTGGCAGAGATGGGTGGGCTGGCAACCCAGGTCCCAGCTGCATTGTGTGGCTTGTGAGCCAGGTGCCACTCACTTGTGCATCTCCTGTGTCCCTCCTGTGAGCTTGAGAGGGCTAGGTTGCCTCCCTACCACATTTTGGGGAGTGCGATGAAATCCAGGACCTGCAGGCTGCCCAGGAACCCTGTCATTGTTGGTGCAGGGGAGACCAGCTCCCCTCTGCCTCCTAGACCAGCCCACTGCTCCAGGCTTGGATGTGCTGGGGATCTGCCTGTGCTCGCAGCCAAATATCCCAGTGTCCTGCAGTGGTGGCTGGCTCCTGCTGCTGAGGATGACACTGAAACCCAGTGGCAAAACTTGGTGAGAAGACTCACATGCCTTGAGTTTCATCTGAAACCACAATGGCGTTGGTAGGTTTCTGTGCAAAGCTCAGCAGCATCCTGCTGCCTCGTGCCAATACTCCCAGCAAACCTTCATTTATTAGTATTAACTTTTCTACAGGAATTTTGGCTGAGCCAAGTGTACTGGCAGGCCTCTCTCAAGCTGGGATTTATGGCTGGAACTGGTACCCCTGGGGCAAACGGGTCTCAGTGTGAGTCAGGGCAGACCTCGGCTGTGCCAGCACATGCGCTGCTGCCCTCCAGAAGGTGTTGATCTCCTAGGAAAAAGATCAACACAATTGGGAGTTGCTGTAGACAACAAAGGTGAGTTCACTATTAGAGCAGTTATCTGGGGTTCCTGTGAGCAGAAATCTGTTTTCCTTGTCCCTGAACTGCTGAGGTTTTGAGCGTTGCTGTGGTGGAGCTCAGTGTGCACAGCATGAATGTTGCAACTGGTGCCAGAGAATCTGAGGTCTGTTTGGGAATCACCCACACAGAGTTCCTGAGAAGACAGGATCTGGCTGTGTGCACTGTCAACAAAAAAAAGCTAACCTGGGAGGTCGATAGGCATGGATGTAACACTGAGAGGAAGGTAGGGCTTGCAGTGCCCTCTTCTTTGACCAAGCTGCCTGCCTGCTGTCTTCTACAGTGTATCCATATCCTGTGAAACCCTTGACCTTGAGGTTACCCTTGCACTGCCCACCAGGTCAGCCTGAACCTGTGTTACCCTAAAAAGGGCTGCACAGCCCTCAAAGGGAAACTCCCTGCACAAGCTGTACTTGTTCAGCTTATGCCTTCAGCTCATGCATCTGGAAACCACCTGGGAGGGGCTGGGACCTCCCCACACACCTCTTAGGGGGGTGGGTAGCCATCATCTGGTGCTGGGGTGGAAGCAGAGGGGCTCGAGCTGAATCTAGTGGGTTCCACAAGCACTGTCATACTTAGTGCTGTTTCTGTGCTGTGTTACATCTCCACGGACACACAGGAAAATGTTGGAGAGGGCAGAGCAGGTGGAGGCTTCTCATGCTGCTCTCTCTACAGCAGCATAAAGCACATGGGCTGATTCAAGGGTAGATTTTCCTTTAGCCTTTCCAGTGGGATTGTGGCTCCAGTGTGAGAAGTTCCTGTATTCATCTGAGGATTTTAGCAGTAACACGTCCAAGAAGTCCTCTCCAGTGGCTAGTCAGATAATGGGTGTGCTCTCTATGCACAGGTTGGATCCTGGCTCTGCAGGGAGATATGACTTGACCCCATTAAGCTGGGATTTCACAGAATGGTTTGGTCAGAAGGGACCTAAAAGATCATCTTGTTTCCCAGGTGGTCTACCACAGGCAGGGACAGCTTCCACAAGACTTGGAAGGGATCCTGCTGAATGTCAGATAAGACAAACAGCTGAGAACCATGTATCGTGACGTTTGCTCCTCAGGCTGAGCTTTGGATTGGGTGGTCCCTAAGGGCTGTGTGTCTCTGACCCTGTGGGAGGTGCTCCCCTGACATGGAGTGCCAATGCCAGCCTGTCCTCCATGTTCCAGTTGTGGGAAACTTCAGCCCTCCTGTCCTGTCTCAAAGCAGAGATGACTTACTGTCACCCTTTCAGCCTTCTGATTTGGAGTCAGAGTTTCTCATACTATTTCATGTAAACAAAACAATGTTTTCATAACTGTCTATATTGTTTACATTCTTCTTTTTAAGAGGAACAATTGATGGACACTTTCTCAGACCAATGGAATTGAAGAGGTTGAACCTCAGTCTTCCAATGTGGTCTCATTTCTGGAAATCTATATAAACTGAAACTGAAAATTAAACTCCCTCTTTTCCTGCTTTGACTCGGCTGTGGTGTCTGCATCTCTCTTGTGACGGTAGTGCGTCAACTTATGGTGGAGATGTGCTCATCATTACACATTCTATGGCTTAAGAGACTTTTTTTTTTTCCTCATGTGAGGTGGAACAGCTTAAGCAAAAGGCATGGGGAACCAATCCTTCCTACCCCTCCTCTCCACCCTTACCCCATCTCTCTGTAATCCCATCTCTGGGTAATCCTCTGCTCCTAGGCCTCAGCTCCCTCAGTCCGAAATCCCAGCTGTGGTCCTGCCATACCCCACCTACATGCTGTGAGAAATGGCTGTGCTGGGAGAGGTACGACTGCAGACACAGGTGGGATGGTTGAGATGACAGCAGCAAGAAAAAGTACGGAATCCTAAAGGAACAAAGGCAGGGAGTCAGGCATAGTTAGGCAGTCCCTCAGACCCCTGAATACTCACAGAGAGACCCTGGCCAGTAAAAGCTCTTTTGGGTGCCTTTCTGAGGTGGGGAGCACACTACTGCCTTGCCAATGAGCTCATCATAAGGATGGCCAGGCTTAGGCTGGGAACTGCAGGGAGTGGTGGGTTGACCCTGGCTGGATGCCAGGCACCCACCAAAGCTGCTCTGTCATTGCTCAGCTGGACAAGAGAAAATATAACAAAAGTTAATGAGCTGAGATAAGGACCCAGAGAGATCATTCATGAAATACTGTCATGGACAAAACAGACTCAAACTGAAAATGTTAATTGAATTTATTACTAATCAAAATCAGAGCAGGATAATGCAGAGCAGAAGTAAAATAAATCTTAAAACCACTTTCCCCCCACCCTCTCTCCTTCCCAGCTCTTCCTCCTCCCACAGTGCTGCAGGGACATCGGAATGGGGATTATGGCCAGTGATGACACATTGTTCCTGCTGCTGCTCCTGAGAGAAGTCCTTCCCCTGCTCCAGCATGGGGACCTTCCCACAGGAGACAATTCTCCATGAACATCTCCAGTGTGAGTCCATCCCATGCCTGTGGCTCAGACTTCCGTGGCTGCAATCCTTTAGGAACAGGCTGCTCCAGTGTGGGGCCCCCACAGCAGGACTTGTACCAGCAAACTTGCTCCAGCCTGGGCTCCTCTCTCCACAGGTCTTCAGGTCCTGCCATGAGCCTGCTCCAGCACAGATTTCCCACATGTCCAAAGTCTTCTTTCAGGCATCCACCTGCTCGAGTATAGGTTTCCCATGGGTTCACAGCCCTCTGTCAGGCATCTCCCTGCTCCAGCCTGGGCTCCTCCAGGGGCTGCAGGTGGATCTCTGCTCCCCCGAGCCCTCCCTGTGCTGCAGGGACACAGCTGCCTCACCATGGGCTGCTGCAGGGGAATCTGAGCTCCAGAGCCTGGAGCAGCTCCTGCCCCTCCTTCTGCACTGCCCTGGCTGTCTGCAGGGCTGCTCCTCTCACATGATCTCACCCTGCTCTTCTCTGGATGCAATTACATCTGTACAATAACTTTTTTTTTCCCCCTTCTTAAATATGTTATCACAAAGGCATTACTGTCATTCCTGACTGGCCTAACCCTGGCCAGTGCTAGGTCCATCCTGGAACTGCCTGGCATTGGCTCTGCCAGACAGAGGGGAACCTTCCAGAAGATTTGCATAGAAGCTGCTCCTGTAGCCCCTCTGCTACTACAAGCTGGACATGCAAACAGGGCACACAGGGTGTGAAACTCTTCAGCCTGAGTGATGCCAGTGGTCAGCTCAGATGGTTACTGCCCATCTGCCTTGCAGATCTCAGAATGCCAGTTTGCTCTGTAAGGTCAGCAGCAGTAATGACAGGAATGGGACAGAGAGGGGTGATCTGGCCTTGACTAAGGAATCTGACCCAAGAGCAGGTTTTCCTGCTCGTATCTTTTGCTGCCCAAGTTGTTGCTTCATCCTGCTTCTGTCTTGTCTCATTACCCCTTCTTGAGGGTTCCTAAGATGTCCTTTTTTTCAACAATGTGCAGTGCAGGTGAAGTGGAGTACCACCTGATTAACTGAGCACCCTCCCCATCATAGCCCTTCCTATGAGAGGATTCAGGTTACTTCCCATGGCACAGCTTCACCAGGGTAAGGAAATGAGTTGGTGAGACTAATTGTGTTACAGTGCCTGGAGACCCAGGCTTCATGGTGAGGGTTTTTTTCCACTGTTGTAGTTGTTGCCAGGCACAGAGCCCTTTTGTGCTGTGACTCTCATGAGATCCTCCCAAGATGATGTTTATGTGGGCTGCAGTGTGAACTTCTGCAGCTGGGCTTGCTCTGCTAGGCAGAACTTGCCACAGGGATTCAGTTATTCCCTTCCATATGCAAGAATGTGACAAGATAAAAAGGCATGTTTCTTCCCTCACTTTCATCCTGAAATGCTCCCTGACAGGATGGGCTAATGAGGACAACAGATCTGCCCCTGCTGATGCTTCCATTCTCTCCAATTTGAGAATTGCCCTCGGCCCAGGAGAGATCTGGGTTGCGCATGATGCAGCAGCAGATAGCAGTGCTCACACCCAGATATGCAGGAGTTGGTTTTGGCTGAGGGAATCCATCAGTTATGAACAAGCTCTGCCCTTGGAAGAGGATCTCTATCAGTTCCTGTTTGCGCATTACAGGATGCTTTCTGGATGACTCTGTAGCATTTACACTTGGCCTGATGAGCTGATCTTTCTCAATTTACTGTATTTATTTATTCCCTGCTTTTATCACTGATCTTGATGTGAGATGGAGCCAACCCCCACAAGCAGAGAGAGGAGAGCACACAGCAACAGCTGAGGGTGCAAGGTGTGCTTGGGTGACCCAAGGACAGAAAGGTGAGTGTTCCCATGTTAACGCCATGGTCTGTACTCTGTCCATCCCTCCAAGATGTCAGCTTCCCTTGCCTTGGATTTTTTCATTGCCCTTGGGTGAAGAGGTCATAGACAGGAAGATAAGGAGATGACTGGACAGCAAGTGGTACCCCAAAGCTCTCCCGGAAGCTAAGCAATTGAATTAAAAAGGTAAAAGGCTGAAAAGGATTGCAAAGAAGAGGCCCACTTACTGAGCTGCCTGACAACCTGCCTCCTCCTGCTTTCAGCACTGTGTTGATGTTTCTCCCATGCTTTACAAGGAAAGCAGCAAAAAAAGGTAGTGCAGAAAAACCTTCTCTCTCTCAAGCCATGCACATGTCATCACCAGGCTGGCTCTGCAGCACTTCTCACCTGAGTTCTGGGTCAACATTACTGCTTCTGCTCTGGCCAAAACCTGGCATGCAACCATTTGCAAAGGGTCTCCCCTGAGCAATGCATCCCTTCTAAGATAGAGCTTTTGAGCAGCAGAACATCACTAAAATCAGAGGTCTGTTGGCTGAGTTGGGCCAGGAAGACCAGCTCTTCCTTGGTGTAAATCACTTGGGATCCTTCCTTTCACATGGTATGGATTGTTTCTGTCACGGCTTCATGCTGTGTCTGGCCTTGTGCATATTGATCAGACCCTGAAAATACCTTAACTTTCATGGCAACTAACAAATATGACAGAAAATTGCTGGCAGATATTTTACTATGACTAAGTATACGATGCCTGTGTAATTAAGTCCAGTGGTAGTTATCACTCTGAATGTCACTGCCACCTGTCTCCCTCTATATACATATATCACTTTCCATTGTCATTCCTTAGCCAGGCATGGGACAGCAAAAACAAGGGGAGGAAGAACCAGGTTCTTCATCACGATAGAGCCTGGGGAGGGATGGACTTCACTGTGGGGCTTCTGGGGTGCATCTGGTCACATGCAGGTGATGGTCCTCCCCTGGGACACCTGGGGAACGGGATTGCTGTGGGACAGCATCTCTAAACCCAGTGGATTTTCCCATATAGAAACATGTTATTAACTGTCTTGGAGTCTATACACTGCACAGCAGGGAATCCTCTACATTCCCAAAATACTGCAGGCTGACAATGCAGCTCTTTAAGCCAAATACCCACCATTTCATTCCCTTTTCATTCCAGCCAGAGGAAGGTATGTAGTCCTGGTCTGTGCTCTCCTACAGCTGGAGACTACTTCCTTTCCTACTACTTCATTTCCTCCCCTGACTAGCTTCTTATTTTCTACTTTTTTACCTCTCTATCCTATCCTGTGGTTTCAGGAGATCCAGGTCTGGCTCCCTTCCCATCTACAGAGGCTGTAACACAAACCTTTCATGTATGCTTAAGTGAGAGGGCGTCAGCTCTCCTGCTGAAAGCCTTCTGCCATGCCCATGATGGAAGTGATTTGTGCTCTCTTTCAGATTGTTTTGTTCAAAGTGAGAGAGCTTTCCAAAGGAGAGATATGGATATCTCATCCATGTCTGTCTGACACTCACAGGGGCTGCTAGCTTGGGGGTTGATCACTTCAGTTTTGTTTTTCATTTCTTGGGAAAGAGAAGGGATTTGAGTATGGAATCCCCTGGTCCTCAGGTGAAGGAGGTCAGTGCTGACTCCCCTGCTTTGTATCTGAGGTCTGACAAAACTTTGGGGGTTTGCCTGATGGGCCAGTGTGCTGCCAGGAACCCTAACTGTGCAGTGCCTACGTTGTACCAACACAACTGTTTCTTGGCCAGGAACGTGCTGTTAGTGTTTTTTGTCACTTGGCTTTCGCACATATTTTGACTCTGAGATTAGGCAGAGTTCTCCTCTGAGCCTCCTTCTTTGGTGCAAAGTATATTCATCCCCATCCATTCCCTGACCTGGGAATTCCCTGGTGCATGGCACAGAGAGGACTCCTTCTGCAGCAGAGGGTCTCACCTGCCTTTTGCATCCAAGCAATCCTGTGCTTCAATCCTCTGCTACAACCCAGAGTGACAAAAAACCTTGTGAGCTGTCAGCCTGTGCATCAAACATGATTCTGGATTGTCTGACTGTAACAAAAGCTTGCCAGAACCAACTAGGAGACCTTTTGGTCAAATTCTGTTTTCTATCACTTGGCTTTGATGGGACCTTTGTGTAAATATAAGCTGCAAAGCCTGATCTTACTGAGAATTCTGTGAGTGATTATCTCCTCAGGTCACGGTGCAAAGTCTGTTTGTGCTGAGGATTATTTGGGATCCCCTGAACACACAGTTTGTGTGGGATAGAGGTGTGGGTGGCAGAGACTCTTTGGTGCAAGCCTGAGTGGAGCCGCCTGTTCAACACTGTTTCACACAAAGGGAGGATTTGGTGCAGGCATCGCCAGGGCCAGGTTTCCCTGGTCATGCTGCAGAACCAGTTTCCCAACTGGACAAACAGGAGGTGTAGCCAGCCCAAGCATCCCATGGGTTGGCATCTTGTGTCTACTCAGGGAATTTTACGGGGAGCACTAAAGCCCAGAGCTTTTGTCCAGGCGTGGGGCAGTGATTGTCGGAAACCCAGCGCCTTGTGCAAGAGCCCTCTCACTCTTGCATTACAGGCATTATCTCCCCGGTGGCATAGGTTTGCTTTTCATCTAGTGACTCAGAAATCTAGCCTTGGCACAAAGAGACTTCGTGTACTGAATAACCCCTAAATAACACCATTTTTGGAAGAAAAGGAGGATGGGTGGAAGAAATAGCTAGGAGCAACTCCCTATCCTCTTCGTCCAACCGAAACCCATTGCAATTGCAATGGCTTTTGGGCACAGGCAGGCTCCAACTGTTAGAATTTCTCCTAATGCCACATCCAGGCTTCAGCACGTTGATCTGTCTCCAGAATCCTTGACTCCTGAGGACCTGTTTGACCTCACTTGTGGAGACCTTGGCTGCAAGAAGGGTCTCCTAAGTTATGCTGCCCATTCCCATCACCCAAGGAGGAAAGCTGTCTCCCTGTGCACACCTGCATGCCCTGTCGTGTCTGTGGCAACTTCACTTGACTCATTCCTTTCTGCAGAAGACATGGTGGGAACTCCCTCCCTGGGAATGGCTGGTCACAGGGAATGTGCTCTGGCTCTCTTCTCATCTCTCATGATTTCTCTTTGGATTTTATGACACAGTGCAAGGTGTAATAAAGGTGTTTGTTTTGTTGGTTTTTTTTTTTCCCCTGAATGTGCTGACAGTATAGTTGGGAAGTGCCAGGGAGGTGTAACACCCCTCCATCTGTGTGTCATCCAATTGGCCCACCTCTTGTATTCCCCTAGTGTCAGTTGCTGCTCCTGTGACCAAAGGGAAAGGTGACAGAACATAAAATCCTATCTCCTCTTAGGTTCCTTTATGGCCATTCTAATGGGTAGAGCTATTAGAAATCAACTGCCTCCAAGGCTCAGAAGTAACCCATAAGGATTTCTCTGCACTGCTCTTGTTGTTTCCTGCACCCCCATCTCTCCTTTCAGAATTCTACCTTCCATGAAACAGCCCAGCTGCTAAATCAACCATCAAAGAAGGCTTTCTCCTCTTCTTGCAACTTTCTGTCTTTCCGCTGGAACACAAAGGTCCTCTGCTTGTCTGGCACAATGGACCAAGCAGTTCCCAGCAATTCTTTGCCTCTGGGCCATTCCATGCTACTTCAAAGCATGGCTGAAACCTCACTGTTTATTTTCAGCATACGCCTCCTATAGATTTATTACTTTTCCTGTTTAATGGATGCTATTATCACTGAAACCTGCAGTAGTTACAACGATTTTCACTGACACCCCTGCTGATTCAATCTGATTCTGCAAGACATGGTGGGAACTTTTGCAGATGTTTCTTACCCTGAAGTGCTTGCATGCTCAAAATCCTCCAAGACCTGTTGAAAGTGATTGAAAGAGTTGTATTAAAGCCACAGGTAGCCTCAGGAATCTCTGAGAGTAAAGTTTTCTGAGAGAAGGAGCAGGTCCCACCTGCCAGTCCTGTGGTGGATTGATTAGAAATCCTGTGACTAATTTAATGTCATTCTTGGGCTTTAAAGACTATGAAACCCAAATTTTTTTTTTTTTATAGAAAAACCTGTATATTAGGGTAGAGAACTGAGACCTTTGGCATCTGTTATGTATCTCAGGGGCACCTCTGGCACCAGATCCAGCATAGAATTTCCAGTTTGTTTTGGTTTCCATCTGCTGGTTGAAACTTCCTCTATCACTGTCAGCATTAATACATTCCCTGTGGACATTTCCTGCTGATTTGAAATCAAAAAGTGTCAGAAGAGAAAACCAGACCTTTTTGAGCAATACATTCATGAGGAGTTTCTCATTTCTCCCCTCCAAGGTGCCTTACAGTGGTTGATGGACACCCTGTGCCTCTGGGCAATCCCATTAGAGCCAGACAAGGTTAATGGTGAGGTGGTAGTGATTATGGATCTGTTTTCTGAGGGATGCATAAATCTTCCCCCCTGTTCAAGTATCCTGCAGGTGGCCTTTGAGCCAAAAGCTAGGTTTGGCTGGAAGCTGCTCCTTTTGGGCTGGCTCAGAGATTGAGCTCTGCTCAGTGGGCATGTGTGCCATGTGCTATGCCATCCTCCCACTTCCTTACTGCTCCTCAGATTAATTTTTCTTGATGTAAGAGAGCTGAGTGCTGGTTGATTAAGCCATGACCTGAGCTTTATGTAATGCATTGTGCAATGCACTTTATGTAATCATAGAATTCTTATGTAATTTATTTGCAGGGCACTTCACCAAATCAAGGACCAGACCTTATTCCTGTTATGTGGATGGGTTTGCTGTTTCTGGGAGGGTGTGTTTTTAAGGGGCCAGGAAAGCAAATGCATGGAGCTGTAGTTTGGTTCTTTGTCCATGTCCATATCCAGAAAAGTCTCTCTAAACTCCTTAAAAAGAAAGAAGGCAGGGATTAAGATTTTCCTTCTGTGGGCCAGGTTTAAAGGGGGCTTAGCTGCACCCTTGCTCCACAAGCTTGAAGGGCACTCTCAGGCACAGCTCCCCCTTTGCCGTATCTGATGTTCTTGAAATAGCCCTCACCATATCCTTGCCAATGAGGGTAGATTGTGCTAGAAGGTGGGTCAGGAATGTAAGGTGAGGATGTGATTCAAGCTGTGAGCTGAGGATATGACCCACATTGGCATGAGATTAAAATCCAATTCCTCCTGGCAGCTGAGTGCACAAATCATGCCTACCATTCATGGTGTCTATTGAGGTGGTTAATCCATCAATGGGGCCTCCTCTGTGCCCCAGGAGTGGAATCATCCACACCTAGGCAGTGACAGAACATGTAATGGGCTGGAAACAGCCAGTGCAGATGCCAAAAGAAAGAAAAATAGCTGTGGGGCCCTCTTGCTCTGGCTCAGTGTCACTACTGGCTCATTGTGTGGCCAGTGCATGAGTTCTCCCAGGGATGGTCAAACAGGGGTGATGCAGCATCCCAGGGCCTCACAGGTACTCTCATCAACCCTCTCTGGCCTTCCCCCCCACTTCTGTTATGGGAGAGGTTGGGTTGTTCTTGCTGAGGTTGCCGCAGATGTGGTGCAAGCATGGCTGTCGACTGGCATCATTTCCACAGTCTGGTGAGGTGTGGCTGCCCCATGCACCTCACTGAGCCCGGGGGCCCTTGCTATGCTCCTTCATGCTACAGAAGCTTTGTCTGTGGAAAAACTTAGGATTTTGCATTCTTTTGTCTACCTTTAAACTACAACTATTTTGCAATGGCAGGAGAACCTGATACCTGTCTGTGTGTGAGCTGGGAGGTTGACTGCACTGCCGGGTCTGTGAGCAGTGTCCTGCATGATGAACTACAGCAGGGAAAGCTCTAGGGTTCTTGGGTGCTAAAGCACTCACTCCTCAGTCATAGAATAATAGGATTGTTTGGGTTGAAAGAGACCTTAAAGGGACACCTTCCACTAGACCATGTTGCTCAAAGGTCCACCTGATATTGAAATTCAAGTGATTAATATCAACACTGCTGCCATCAGTGAACCAGTTCATGGCATCCCACATAGTCTGGCCTTGAACACCTCTAGGGATGGAGAAACAGTTTATCTGGGCAACCTGTGTCTCTTCCCAACCACTCTCACAGACAAGAATTCCGAATATCTAATCTAAACCTGCCATCTGTCACTTTATACCCATTCCTCCTTATCTTATGTCCATGTCCTTTTAAAAAATCCCTCTCCAGCTCTCTTGAAGCCTCTAGGTACTGGAAGGTGCTATAAGGTCTCCCCAGAATCATCTCTCCTCCACACTGAACAGCCTCAACTCTCTCAGCCTGTCAGCTGAAGTTTAGTTAGTAAGAGAGGTTGTAGTGATTAGGAGATCCTGATACGAAGGGAAGAAGGTACACAGAAAACCTGATGGACCCTTCCTTTGTCTTCATCTGTGATCTGAACTACCTGAGGTGCTTGATGCCTGTTAAAATTTTCTTTAGCATGACAAGAAATTAAAGAGGACAATTTATATGAGATGGACATTACCAGGTCCTTCATGGATCTGCTTGGCTTGTCCTCACCACCTGTAGAGATGGGGTGTCCTGGCCTCCCTGGGAAGCAGGATCTGTAAGGCCACCCTACATGAGATACCTCACCCACCTCTGGCCCATGGGATATTTCCGAGTAAAGTTATGAAGTCAAAATCCTCCAGATTTTATCCTTTTGATAAAAAAAGAAAAGGATACATACTACAGAAAATTCCTGACTTCCCTTTCATCCATCCCCCTGTTTCTTGCTGCTATTTTGCTTTGAGTTTCAGCTTTGGCAAAGGTGCATATGAAAGGCCAGGAACACCCTGATGGTCACTGTTGCTGAGAGATGCCATGACCTGTTTTATCCACCTCACCTGCCAGGCAGCTGAGGCGTAGATCCCCAGGTAGATGTTAAAGCACTACCTTTTTGGGAGCCTACAGGTTCACTTCCCTCCACAGATGAAATGAAATGTGCAAGCAGGTATTTCATCAGGAAGAAACTTTTGTGGGGAGGCAGCTTGTGCTGGGTATGGCGCCAGTGCTGGGGAAGCTGCACTTTTCACTTTTGGTTCTGGGAATTCCTGCCTGAACTTTCTTGTTCACCCATGATAACCAGAGCTGTGTGGTGCTAGCATTGCAATCTAATCCTCATTTATCCAGACTGTTATGAGAGATGTACTGTTTGGGCTGTGTCTTGCAGAACATCAACAACAGGAACCAGGAGATGTTGAGAGAATTTGCCAGATGGAAGTAGAGATTTAATTAAAAAATAAACAATGTGGCTGATCACTGATGGAACTGATGTTACCAGTGAGTTGACTACTGTGGTGGTCAGGTCTCTCAGCTGAGGCTGAACTAAGCCTTTTTTGAATAATTAAAATATTTTCTTTTTCAGTTGGCAATATGGAATTTTATTTTCCAGTGTTGCAAACCACATGCTGTCCCTCCTTGCTCACTGTGACATGCCCAGCTCCGTCAGCTCTTTGCTCACTGTATTTGTTAGCTCTGACGAGAAAGAAGGGTTATATTTCAGGAAGGATGGCACAGGTTTTGGTGTGGATGCAGGAACAGTCCTTTGCACAAACAAGGGAGAGGCAGACATAGGGAGGTGGCAGCTGTAGGGTTTTGCAGGTGGCTGGAGCCGTTATCAGCTGACCATAAGTCAACAGAGTCCTGGTGTTGCAAAAAAGGAAAATTTAATCATCCTTGGGCTGTATAAACAATGGCACTGTTTGCAGGACACATGAAATACTTCCAATGATTTTTTAGTGTGGATCATGCCTACATGGCAGTAATATGACCAGCTCTGGGCACTGCCCTTCAGGAGGGCAGTGGGACACGGTTCAGAGGAATGCAACAGAAGTGACTGGAGGGTTAGGGAACGTGATCCATGAATGGGACCAGAGTCCAGAGCAGGAGCTTCTCAGACTCTGGCCTATTGTCTTCTGGTCTATTTGTACATGGTCTGGAAAAGGCAGGTAAGAAAAGCAACATTCTATATGCTTTAGGGCTGTCTACAGATATAGTATCTCTATAAAGTTCTGTCCTTGCAAAAATACTTAGGGCCCAACCCTGAAGTGAGAGAGAGTGAACCATTCCCCTTTCACAGAGAAGAGTGAAAGGGGCCCAATGCCCACTTTTAAATGCATAAAATAGAAGGAAGAACCTGTTCTCTTGGTTGGGTAGAAAGTTAGGAGACTGCATTTTAGCAATGACAATGGAGGAAATCTTAGGGATAGTGGGATCTCTAGATGCTGGAATGTGTGATCTGGGCAGACTTGCAATTCCCAGCATGGGAGTCTTAAAGAACAGGCTAGATAAACATCTGTCTGTAATCACAAGGTTAGGGCTGACCTCTTCTTGGCTCTCTCCAGGTCACTTTGCATTTCAGTTCTCTACAATTGTGTAACTAACTAGTGTTAATTTATGGTCATTGCTATTTAATATATTAATAAACACAATTGAGAAGGGTGTGAGCAATGAACAGGTTGTCACCTAACTGCTCACTTCCTTTTCTGGATTAGTAAAAATATATTGAGCAATACTAATCCACTAATCCAGCCCCAGGTATCTATGAATTGCTAGGCAGACATCCCCAGCTCCATTTTTCTATGATTCTGCATCACAAGCCTAGTATGTTGATTCTGGGAGGTAAATATAGTGGCCTGAGATTTGATCCTTTCACAATGCTAACAAACATCCTGAATGTCATCCACACCTCTGCTAATCAGCACTATCTTGAATTTTACCTGGTAGCAGCAAGACAAAAGGGAATTCCAGGAAGCCCGGCTGTGATGTTATTGGTGTTGTTCGACAAGGATCTGATTCCTTTAAAAATACTTGCAGTGGCTTGAAGTAAGCAAAAGCCACAGTTACTCACTATAGTACCCTTATTTGCTAGCGAGATCACTGAATCACAAAATCACAGAATATGTTTGGGAACCAGATAAAGTGTCTTGCAATATGTGTACCTTTTTTAGTGAGACCATGCTTCTGAGAAGTCTCACTGAAAGGTAGGAGAAAGAGCTCCATCAGGAAGAAATGATGGAGCTGGAAAGAGTTTTGAGGACAGGGATTTAATGAGGATGATCCAGGTGAGGTGAGACACTTGCACTTCACCCAGGTGGATTCAGGTTCTTTGTAATTTCAGTGCAAGGGCAGGAGCTTTCTTTTGTCTTGCTGTTTTGATTCTATTCCAGTTCCATTAATTGCAGTTCATTCACAGTTTTAAAACCTTCTTGTGTCTGAAACCCTGGGCTGATGTGCCAAAAGGCTTTGGTAATTCAGGGCACAGTTTAGAAATGGGGCAGCCATTGTCTCTGGAATGCAATAACTCGTTAACCCACTTTAGCTTCCAGCATCTCACCTCAGTGTGGGCCACGGACATGTACTGCCTTATTTTTCCTAACATACTGTGCTTTAACTGTGGTTTGTGGAGATGGGCTTTCCACTCCAGAGAGTTTCCTGCATATTTTTGCCCAGGATTTTTTCAGACAAATGGTTTTGTTTTGGATGTTAAAGTAAGCAGACAGTGAAGCATGTTCTGTGTAATCTGCAACCTCATTCCAGAAAGGCCTTGCAGGGATTACAGCTCTCAGTGGCCCACTCTTTTGCCCAAATTAGTAGAAGAGCTGCAAGTATCAGCAGTAGATAGGAGGCTTCATCATTTCTTTGTGGGCATGTCAATCCCTATGGGCATGTCAAGGATAAAACTCACAGGCTGAATAGACAAGTACAGGTGATATTAATAAGTTCTATGAAATCAAAGAAGTCCTCTAAGCCTGTTAGTCAGAAGAAGTCCTCTAAAGACTTGTCTTGAGACCTCAAGACAAGGTTGTGCTAGCTAAAGCACAACCAAATCCTACTGGCTTTCTTTCTCATTGAAATTTTATTTGTGTTTCATCTTGAGGAAAATGTCCTAATCATGAGATTAACAGGGATATGCTGAATTAATGAGAATGTTTTAAAAATCCATTAACATCTATGAAGGTGACGGTCTGATTCGTGGGTAGTGTTTTAAATGTTTTGCCCCACCCAGAACACAGAATCCTCTGATATGTCATTTTGCCAAAACTTTGCTGAGTCTGGAAATAGTGCTGTGTGATAAACTCTTTTATTTCAGTTATTTGTCTTGCTGAGGTTGTTTACAGAGAGGGTGTGATGAGTGCTGAGAGATGAGGATAGAGGACACATTTACATGTTCAGTTCAGAGGTTTTTTTATGATCACTTCTTTTCAAAGGCCTAAATAAGAAAGGAAGTGCAATTATTTTATACTTGTCTGGATCTGAAGCAGGCTGTTTGTGTTGTCTCTGCCTACTCGAAATGAGTTACTGTCCTTGTGGAGTTCATTTGTTGAAATTTTCAGCTTATAGCTTTGTGGAGCTTTCTGTTCCCGGAAAAACTATTTTTGCTTCTCCTTTTTTTAAAGCAGACAAATTACCTGAATTAATTTCAACAGGTGAAATGCCATTTTAGGTTATTCAGGGTCTTACAGCAGTGAAAATTTTGTTTCAAATAAGCCGGACAAACTTTGCAATGTATATAAAATTATTGAGCGAGAAAGTTGTTTTTAATTATATCAATCCTTGAAGCAAATCTTGACTCTTAATTTATTTTTGAAAATCCCACTGTCTCTTTCTTCCTACTATCCTTTAGGTCTTTCTGAATTTCCTAAGGAGCTTGTCTATGTGCTGCCAAACAAATATTTCATGATTCTTGCAAATACTCTCTATTTTGTGGGTTGCCATGCTAACAATTTGGGAGTTTGGCATATGAAACATAAACCCTCCCAGATTAACACAAAAAAAGAACTGAAGGAGTAATTACACAAAGGTTTGTATAAGGTGAAGAAAATCCTCACTAAACTCCTTCAAAGAGTTTTGTCATCACAATCAGTTAAGGAATAACCTAGGCTAGTTAGAGTCTTGAATCAGAAAGATAACCAACATCCATAGAAATTTTTTCAGACATCTATCAGCTCAAGATGCTTGGGGGACAGAAAGTGTCTCCATAGGAACATACTTTTCATACTTCACAAAATCTGTATTGCCTTTTGTCTGTACTTACACTGCTGCCTTTCTCTAAGTAGCATATTTCTCAAACCAGCATCTTTCTCAAGCAGAATATAGGCTTGTGTTTTTAGAACATATCTAATGGCTCTAATAACACCCTCCTACAACTTTGCTCTCAGCCAACAAGATATATAGTATTTCTTGCACAATAATTTCTCATTGAATGACATAAATACCTCACAAAGCTGGCTTTCCTCATGTACATGTTGGGTGTACACTAAATCTGGTGTCTTGTATGTGTAGGAGCTGCTTTCCCGTAAGAAGACTTTAATTGTTTCCTTGCCTTTTAGACCAGAGGGTCCCTGGTTTTACAACCTCCTCTGTAAAGCAGGTTTATAGGTTGCATGTAAATTCCATTTTCTGGCTTGATCAAGTTCAGGTGAATGTCTTGATCTTGTTTTGCATCTAAATTGCTACACAGTCCAGCACCACCTCAGACTGGAGGTGGCAATTACCTGAGAGCTTCCTAAACCACACAGCAAACTGCCTGTGGTTCTTTGGGTTTCTTTGTGCACTCTGCTACAAAGCAGCTTGAATTCCTTGTGGTTTCCAAAATTCCCCAGCAATATGCAAAGGCTGGGGCTTTAACCCTTTCCCAGCAGTGCCCCAGTTTGTGTGAACCTCTGAGCTGGCACAGACTGGTCTCAAGAGAATCAGCCAGAGCAGGTCTTAGCGCCAGAGACCCAGGGAGTGTCAGGTCCTGGTGGACTCAGTGCAGTGGAAGTGGGAGTTCTCAGGGAACATCATTGAGCCACTCACTGTAAGACTGTGCTGGAGACAAGGTGCTGTGGCTTTCCTGGGAAGTGTGAGCAGTGGAGGGGTCTCTCTGCAGGAAGAATTGAAGGGGCTGGGTGTGGGTGTGTTGGTGGAGTGCATGTGTGTGTCGTTAGCAGTTTACTGGGGACTTCAGGGCTGGCAGCACCAAGTCCTGCCTCTGCACAGGACATGGAGAGGGTTGTTGGGCTGGGCAAGGAGAACAGGCAAAAAGCTAGGGTGGGTCTGATTAGCTCAATACTTGGTAGAGATTCCACCAGCCATGCTAACTGGGTGGGTTGGGATGATTTTTCTCTTCCAGTTTAACATAAAAACCCCATCTACTTTTAGGCAATATGAGGAAGGAATGTCCAAACTCAGGTGCAGGGAGCTGTGGAGCTGATGTCCCACTCTTGCTCTGCTTGCACAGTGGGGGAAGAATGAGGAGTAATGGAGATGAGGTACTGACTGCTTCCACCTCATGAGCAAGGGCAGAGCAAACTGTATAGCTCTGTGCTGAGTGCCCTGTTGTGGCTGAGAGGGCTTTGCTGAAAGATGAACCCATCTCCAAAGGACTCTGCTGTACCAGTAAGTGACGTGGGGGAGCAGCTTGGGAGCAGGCTGTGTAAAAGAAGTGGAGAAATTGTGGGTGGTTCACATGACTGAAGTTGCGGACAGATGACACTAGTCTTGACCTGAAATGTTGGTGTGAATCTGTTCTTTGGCTGCATGTCCACCTGAATCCCTTCAAATCATTGTGGCAGCAGCCCAACATGACTGGTGAGCATTGCTAGCCTGAGAAAGCATCCTTCAGATTTAGGAAGATGTGATTCCTTTGTGATGGTCCTGGTTTATCCTACTCACTACCAGCTGCAGAGGCACCCCTGAGGCAGGGAAAGGCCTCATAAAAAAATCAAATTCATTGTGAAAGTAAACCTCAACTTCCCTTTCTCCCAGCTGCTGATGAATAATGCTTTTGTGTCATGAGTTGGTGGGGTTGCTTAGGTGTGGAGTGACTGAACAGAGGGTGAGGTGACACTCTGCTGTAGAGGGATAATACCTGCAAGCAGGCTGTCCCTGTGTGCCAGGTGAGCCCAGCAGGTTTTGGCAGCAGAACTAGAAGGGCAAGGGGGCCGGGGACCCTGCGGTGAGCTAGAGAGGTGATGTTTCCCTCCCCCCTTGCTGACTCATCTGCATTATGTCACCCAAGAACCGGACTGAGGGTGTTTACTTTTACCCTACTTGCTCCTGTGGGTTTTCCATTAGCCCCTGCTGTTCGCTTTCTGTTCCCAGCCAGTGCCTCCCATTCCTTGGATTTATTTTTCCCAAGCACAGGGAGAAAGGCCCATGCTATAGATAGGACTGACTGGAGGAAACTATGAAGCCCAGGTCCCTGTGGGGAAAACCCTAGCAAAGGCCTTGCACACACAGTACTGTTTTCCCCTAAGCTTGCAAAGACCCCAAAGAATGTGGGCATGAAACCCTGGGATGGATTTAAGAAAGGGGATCAATCTTACCAGCACTTGCTGGAGCTGAGACACCACAAATCATGACCAACACCATGGTGATTCTTGCAAAACCCTCATTCTCTTAGCTTATGTGGCTGCCTAGTTCTGCCCCCACAAGCACTGCTGTGTGCAGTGCTTGTGGTCTTCATGCTGGGTTTCTTCTTGTGCCCCAGACAGGTTGCAACTCACACCAAAACTCTCCACTGGAAACCTCCAACCCTTCTCCTGCCCTGACTCCCTTTGGTTTGTAAGGGTAGTTGGACACTGGAATCCAGCTCCAGTTCTATCAGCAATGGAAAATGCAAAATAATTACTTCCCGTGACCTAGTTATGGCTCTCCTGTCCTTACCAACTTTGATAGCCACCCTTTGGTGCTACAGAATTTTAGTTTGCTTTAATAAAGTCATTTGCATTCTACCTGAGCCTGTTCTCTGGATCCCTCCCAGACTCACTGTAAGGCTCCTTTTTCCTGCCTTCGTATCAGTAAAAGTACTGACTAAAAAGATGCCCAAGCCTGGCCCATCTGTGCATCCTTTTGAGATGTTCCTGTATTTGAGAGCACAGTTTGCAAAAGAAAGTTCCCAATAAAAAATCACTTTTTGCCAGAACTGCAGCTGTACTCTTCTGATTTGTATCAGGATTTCATGCTGGAGAATGACAAGAGTGGTACATCATTTCCCACCCCCTCCCAGACCACAAGATGATCTTCCAGAAAGCAGGTTTGTTTTGATGTCTTTTCTCCTCAACAAACCATCTTACCTGGACCAATCATCTCATTATGTTCCCAGCACTTACAAATGGACAGTCAGCAGGGAAGGCAGGGGTCTTTCCCGGTACAGACAGTGGCATGACTGAGCTGGGATCCTCCTTGGCCTGCATTTTAAAGATAGATGTTGTGTTTACTCTTCAGTTGTCCTATGGGAATGCCAGGAGTTCTCAAATATAATTACTAATGGGTTTGAAGTATCTCTGACTGTTTCATTAAGTACCCTGGTTTATTGATTTCTGCCCACTGGGCTTCAACACTTGTTAATTCCATTCTGGACTCTTGTCCAAGCCCTTCTTCATGTTTTCTGTTGCTGGGAATATGTCCCAGTTTAACCTATGGGATGTACTAGCTTTCACTCATCCCACCACTGGAAAAAATCTGGCCACATCCTTTACAAATACCTTTCCTTAAGGTATTTGTAAACATTGAGAGATGTTAACATCTTCTTCAGTCTAAGCAGGTCCAGCTCCCTCAGCCTTTCCTCATAAGAAGAGAGGTGCTTGAGTTATCTCACCATTCTTGTTGCCCTCCGCTGGACTGTCTCCAGTACTTCCATGTCTTGAATTGGGAAGCCCAGTAGTGAACAAAGCACTTGAGATGTGGCCTCACCATGCCATAATAGAGGGGGAGGATCAATACCTTTGACCATTGGCCACACTCTTCCTCGTGCACCCAGGATCACTTCTGTGTGTTCTCATTTCCTGTTAAGAATAGGTCTGCATTTTTCATCTTCCACTTACTTCCAATGTAATTCAAGAACAGTTTCCATACAGCCCCTTATATATCCCACTAGTTTCTAACCCTTACAGGTTCTTCAGCCTCAGTTTATCCTTGTCTTTCCTTGTCTTTTCCTGTCATGATCATTGTTCCTCATAGGACAGCATTTCCATTTGTTATAAAATTCCTTTCTGATTCCCAAGTCACCAGCTGGTGTCTGATGCTGTCAGTGTCATCTCTCACTGTACTTCCTCTCTCCCCTGCTCGTCAGGACAGATTGCCTTTGTGTGCTTAATTATGGGCATGTTCATATGATTGCAAGAGAATTAAGTCAACACATCATAAGAAATTATTACCTGTCAGATGAAACATAGTAACTGACTCGCTTCTTCTGTTTGAGCCTGTCCTGATTGTGAAATTAGTGAGTGAGTTTAAACACCTTCCTGGCTGTGTTAAGCAAACTCTTTTTATCGCATTTGAAATGAATTGGTCTTTTGCATATTGTCAATTATTACATTAGTTGATTGGCAGTAATGCCTTCCGATGCACTAATTGGTCTCTTGTGATGAGTAAACACATCCACAATGTAGTCTGGTGGCATATAGGCTCTCTTGTACTTGCATTACTGATTTAGATTTTTTTCCTAAGATGAATTCCCCATGTTAGCTGATTATTCCTTTTGTTGAAACCTATGATCCATGTTTCAAATCTTCTTTTTAGAAGCCACTGTTCTTACTCCATTACTGCCACACAGGATCCAGCAGTACAAGTGTGGTGCGAAGGGTTGTGGTTGAGGCTTGAGCTGTTGGAGGACAGTTCAGTTTGAACTGGGAAAAGACCTCCCCCACATTATCTTTTCTGCTATGGCCTTCTCCAACCTGCAGAACACAAGGGAGTGTTCCTACCTGGTGCCTCGAGGGCAGCTGTTAGTCCTGTCCCTTCTCACACAAAGGCATTTTCCAATGTGAAGTCTTGGTCAGAGCCAGTAGGAATCTCAGAGAGGAGGAAGTTGTGGGATCTGATAGACGGTGGAAGATGAGGGTTAAGGGGTTTCACCTTCATAAGTCCACTTGCATTTCTTTTCTCCTTTCCTCATTGTGGCATGCATCTGCCTTACAACATTCACTCTGTCATGAAACTAGCTAGAGCAGACATCCGTGTCAAGAGGGCTTGAGATTTTTGCAAGATTCCAGCTTATGAAGGAGTCTAGGACAGTTTGCAGATGTCTTTTGATAAAATGTGTCTAGATTGGGCCTGCCCACGTAAGCAGATCTGTGGAACAGAGACGTGGTAAAAGTAGGTCCCCTATTCGGACTGAATTTGTAGCACCAGTGGGACCTTTTTTTCTGGTGGATGCCCTTGCAAGGGCAGCTGGCGTGTTTGGCTTCCCTGCTGTGAAGAGAGACCAGTTCTTCCACACACATAGGGCCAAGGAAAGAGATACAATCCTCCAGAAAGTGTGAGAGAGTGTAGAAGTAGTGAGTGTGGGGGCCAGGACAAATGACAACAGATGCAGATGGGGTGGAGTTGCTCAGATGGAAATCCACCTCCTCTTAGGTATAGATGCATAAACAGGAAGATGCTGTCACTCATAATTTATTTATTTATGCTTCTTGTTCAACAATAAAAGACATATTGGATGTTTGAAATATGCTTTTTTACTTTCCATTCATCAGGGACCTGGAAAGTTTCTGTCTTTAAAGATCCCTGACATAACTTCAAGTTCAACACCCTGGAGTCAATAATGTTTATGGCTACTGGCGTGTCTCCCCATAGGACCTCAAGGCAGAAGATCAGACTCCAGCATACAATTAGATTCCAGGTCTAGAGTGAGGCATAACAACTACCTTTTAATCCATTTATTTCTGGTTACAGTTTAGTCCTATTTATTCTGAAGCAATTAAATCTGTTGGATTAGGTCTGATGATCAAGCTAGTGTTACAATGTGGATATAACCAACATTAATTCATGGGTATGAAACAGCTCTGTCAAGAGGCTGCAGTGATAAAATCTGCTTGCTAAGACTTAAATTTTTAGTCCAAGCTGTTAAGTGCACTTATCACAAAGACGAGAATCTGCTTTTTGTAAGAAGGCAACCCATTAAATGTGGTTAATTTTTGTAGATCTGGGCCCAGACACGGTTTTTAAGGGTTTAAAAGTTGGAAATCTTTCGTAAAAATGTGGTTCCAGGAGCTTGAGGGATGGGAACAGAAAGGGCTGTAAAATCATTCTTCTGAAAAATAAGTCTGTATTTAACTTGTTTGTTCTCTCTGAATGGTTGAAGTCAATAGAATCCTGACAATGCAAGAGCCTTAGCAGAATTTCAAAAGGATAATTGAAAGCACTAAGGAACGATATTGCTCCTAAAAGCAATTCTGCTACCAAGAGCAAGGAATGCTCCTGAGAGCACTCAGGAAGCAGCAGAACAAGTCAAGATGTCCAGGCTGCACAAATTGACTCCACCACAGTCAGGAGTTCTTGGGAAGCAATTCATGAAGAGAAAAACGGGCATAATACACTCAGAGTTATCAGTGTGGTGGCTCAGGCGTCAGACAAAAGACATTTGAGCTCCTGACTCTCTGAATAGCTTTGGGCAAGTACTTGGACTGCTCTGAACTTTCATCTGCAGTATAAGAGGGAGACATCCCCATTAGAATTGGGCCTTCCAGACTGATCATATCTCAAAGACACCCTGAAGCTTAAGTGTATTTTCTTAGGCTAGACTTCTTTATTCCAGATGAGGATATAATCATGAGCTAGATCATGACACCAGGATTGGAGGGGAACGGTCATTATGTCACTGTGTCTCAGAAAACAGCAGTGATTTTCTGATGAAAGCTGCTTGCTGTACATCTCTCTTGGGGAATTAGGCAGAAGTCAGAAGTCAGCAGCAAAAATGTTTAACGGTTGCTTTCAGATTGCTTCTCTACCCTGATGAATGGTGGATGAAACACAGGACTGCTGCATTACCATCTCCAGACCCCAAAATGTGAGTTCTAGTGAGTCCTCTGCAGCATGTGGAAGGCATTGCATCACTGCACATTTTCAATTGAGCTTGCTTGATTTTGGGTTCTTGGTGGCAGAGAGGGAACAGCTTAAGGACCCCATGGACTTTGGGAAAAAGCCAACTTTGTCCTGCTGATATTTCTCCATGTGAAGGGAGTCACTGGCTGCTACCATTGACCTATACACATCCTTACTCTGCATCTAGTCCCATGGCACATCAACTGCCCCATCTTTTACCTCACTGAGCAGCATCAACTTGCATAACCTCCTTGGACTTGTGTGTCATAAGCACTTAGATTAACAAAAGACCCCTGAAAGCAAATGTGCTTGGACTTGTGGGTCCAGCTTTTGTAGCTCATAACCATTCTTGTAATCCTAAGGACCTATTTAGAGAAGTGCATCCAGCTCCCCTGTGTGTCTTTCTGTGGTAGAGCGTTTCTGGCTGCTGACAGTGAACACACCTGGCTCTGAACCTACCTGCAGAGAAAGTCTCTGTGGCCCAGAGGCTCCTGGTGCTCTGTAAGTGGCCAAGCAGGAGATGCAGCCACGGGCTTTCAGGTCACTCTTTCAAGCCCCCACAGGGAAGACAATTTTACATGTCAATGGAAATGCTAGGCTGCAATTTGAGACGTTTAAGGATACTAGAATATCTAAGGGATTTGGTAGGTCCTCTGAGGTCAGGTGGTAATTTGAAGACATCTGTAAATACCTGAAAAACTTTGTAATGTTAAGTTCTTCATCGTCCATGGCATGGATTTCCCTCTGCTCTCATTTTCCCAAAACTTCTATGTTCTTCCATGTTTTCCTCTCCTTTCTTCCCCGCTGCTCCTTGCAAAGAACAATTCCACTAGATCTAGCAGTGTGAGCCCTTTGCCCCTCCTCTAAGACCTCAGCAAGCTGCATCAAACTCAGTGCCTCTCACCACTCTTCAGGGTCCTTCCTAAGCCTCTCTACTAGAGGCTAGCTGGAATTGATGCTTTTCCAATGGAATCAACTCCTTTTGCTTCATCAACGTGGTCAGCTCTGAACTGTTAACCAGAGGGTATCACCTATGTGGCTCTTATTTGATGGAATAGCCATCCTGCTCCAGTTCTCTGACCACCAGCTCATTCAAAGCTCAACCCAAAACTCATTTCTACCACCCTGCATGGATTTGACAAAGTATGACAAAACATTGAGCTCAATTTCCTCTGCATTTTTCTGCCAAGGTCTCCATTCCTGGATGTTGTTCTCCCTACCTCTTTCTCTTTTGCCCCTCAAGCAGGGTTTGGGATCTTTTACAATGAGGTCTTTGAGCACAGCAATTTTTTTAGTCATTCACAGTTATTCATTACAGCTTTTACTCTTCTAATTCTCTGTGACACATGGTCTCTCATGAGCATAATTTTCAAACACGTGAATCATTGCTAGACATCCGTTTTCCCATCTGAGTCTTTGGCAAGGTGAGTTCTTACTCATCTCCATGGACTTTCAGCTTGCATGGCTTTGTCATGAGTATGGTCTGCTTTGGCCTGGTCCTTGCTGTGTCAGGTGCCCTTGCACATGCACACACTAACACACACACAGACATACACGTGTGTCACTGTACAGGATTATCTGGACTCTGCACCTCTATCTTGATCCAGCCATCATCCTGCTTCTGAATCATGGCTGAGGAAGATAAGCAGCTGGTTTTGCTGTAGGCTTCATGATAAGTAAATAGTAATTAATATTTTGCAATTATGTATGTCCTTGAATTGGATGATCTGAAAGCTCTTCATTAACATTAATTAGTCATCATTGCATAGCCCACATGAGGTAGATAAGGTTTTATTGTGCAGAAGGGAAAAACTGAGGTGGAAAGAAATACCAGGATCTACCAGGCAGGTCTAACATCTGTCAGAAGGGTTTGCAATGCCTTGGTGCTTCTCAAAGCTGAGGTTTGCTGCAGCCTCATTTTGAAGACACTGATGACAAAAATTGGGGCTAAAATGCAGAGGGTAAAAACCTAAATGTTCAGGACAGAGTCCTGAACAAGACTAATCAAGACCTTGATTCCTCAGAGGTTGTGCCTGTCCACTGCCTTGGCTCTTCCACCTTTTGCTGCTTTTTTTTGATACTTTGACCAAGACCCCAGTGCAACAAGTGAGACGGGCATCCAACATACCCAAAGCAGGGGAGTGGAACTAGACTTTGTCAGGACTTGGTTTGATATCATAGAGACATTTTTTTCAGTTGCCCAGAAAACATTTACCAAACCATCCAAATTACTTAGGTTATAAAGTCCTTGCAAAAGCGCTGTTGGCCATCTGGAGACCAGACATAGATCAAAGCATTTGGGTAATGTCTAGACAGTGTGCAGCGTTTCCAAACTCACACCAATGTCTCACATCAGGAGCTCGATTCCATTCCCTAAATGACCTAGATGGTCCTCCTGACCTCCAGCTGTCTTTTGGAGGGACAAGGGGCTCCTGAAAGTCCCAGGCCAGGTCTGCTGACTAATTGTTGGGGTTAGATTTGTCTCTTTTTTTCACTTATAGATTTTCTTTCCCCCATAAATAGCTAGGAGACTAACTACTGGGTAGTTATGGGTGCTTGCCCAAAACAAAGAGGTGACCGAAAGTCAGGAGGCGGAAGATCACTCCAGTTTTTGGGTTTTGGGGCAGGGAAAGGACGGGGCTGGGGTAGCTAAGCTCTCTCTTGCTCTCGGCTTTCGGAGAGAGGACGGCCAGGCTGCTGCTTGCTGCGGGAGGAGCTCACTGTCACCATCAGTCCGGTCCTGGGAAATCCACCACCATCTGCTCGTGTGCCCAGGAATTCTGAGCTCCTCCTCCTGCCCTGCTGGAGCTGGGCCAGCCCTGTCCCCGTCGCGGCTTTTCGGCGCTGCTCGTTTTGCTACGCTGTGGCCCCGCACTGCCCTGCCCTGCCCTGCCCTGCCGGGACATCCCGCCCCTGCCTGCCGGGGACACCCTGCCTTTCCAGCCACCAGCCAGGGATTTTCCACCGTCCCAGCCTGGGGCTCTCAGAGTCCTGCAGGGGCACCGAGATCAAACTGCCCCGGGTTTTGTGAAGCAAAGCCGTAGAGGTTCCTGGTTCTGTTTTGTTGTTATTGTTGTAGTTGTTGTTTGTTTTGCCTTGTTATACATGCTAGCAAAGAACTGTTATTCCTATCCCCATATATTTGCCTGAAAGCCCCTAACTACAAAATTATAATAATTTGGAGGCAGGGGTTTACATTCTCCATTCCAAGGGAAGCTCCAGCTTTCCCTGGCGGACACCTCTCCTAAATGAACACGCTGGTTTAGGTACCTCAGGGCATCTCTGAGACCTCCTTATTTTGGATGAACCATGCCTCAAATGTCCAGTTTTATGGCCTGTGTTGGCAGTACATGCCCAGCATGTATTTCACTGCCTCCAAGTCTTTCTCTAGACAGGTAGCCCAATGCCCAGACACCGAATAAATTAAACTGAGCACCCTCTGAAAAAATCTTTACAGTTCTCTAGGTAAACAGTCTAAGCACTCTGTTGCTTCCAGTTCCTATGTTTGCCTCCCACTTTCAGGCCCAAATTATTTAGGAACTTCGGAAAAGATCTATATCTGCCTGCTAATACTGCAGTTGTGCAGTAGGAACAGGGTTACTGCAGGATCTAGTGCTTCCCTCAGAGCTCTCAGACCCCTGTTATAATCCCTAAGGCTTGCTGCATAGGAGGCCACCCCTCAGTATGCTTCTCACTTCCGTGCTGGCTCTGTAGAAATCAGTATCACCAATCAGTGAAACCAATTCAGATCAGACACTGTTGTCTCTAGATCTTCAGTCACGGTACAAGTTTCTTGTTATGCCAAGCAATTGGATTTGATTTCTTGCTTGTGTTTATGTCTTTTCCAGTTAGAGGAGGTCTACATGACAATGGTGTGAGGAGATCAGGAATAGCCAAGTGTTCCCACACTTCATAGCTGAGCACCCACAAGACCTGGGTAGATGTGCTCTCTTTTTCAGCATCTTGGTGGTACCAACCAGACAAGAGGCATATATGAGGGAACCTACCTGCTGTGGTCAGGCTCTGGCTTCTTCCTCAGGTGTTTTATGTGACTTATGCTTCATTTAACCTTAGTGATTTTCATGACTGACCTCCTCCAAGGGGCTGAGTTAACATCTCTTTATGTTGCTGGTCTGCACTGGCGGTGATCGCTGCTGGATGTTGAGATAAGTTAGGCTTGAATGTACAGCACTGGGATACAATGACATGGGGACGTCGAATGGGGGGACCTATATGTATCTATTCTGGGCTCAACTGAAGAGGCCGTGATGCCTCCTCTCATGCTCCCTTCCCAAGGAGTGAAGGGAGTTGAAGGAACTTCTCCAACTGGAGGGGCTGTGAAAGACCTGGGAAAGCTGATGTAATGATGTTGTGCTTTGGAGTGGAATTAAGGTGTTTGAAGACAGGTGAGGCGCAGCAGGAGGGAAACAAAAGATACAAGATCTGTTCATCGGGTGAGAACTGCCTGTTTTACATCCCAAAGGAGATATTGTGGGGACTATATATTCATATGTCAACTCAAGTTTTTTTAAACCCAAGACTGTGTGAGTGAACTTCAGGCTGGCTTTTCTTGGTGGAGGGCTGTACTTAGAAGCTTTAACACAATTCTTTTAATGCACACATCTGGAGCAATCCTCTGTGGTTGAAAAAATCCACCCAACTGATCAAAACCTGGGTCTTACTCAGTTCTCATTATTCATTACAGCCCCTCTCCTTCCACTAGCTGGAGCAGAGGGAGTCTGGGGTGACTGGTTGGTGGGAGGCCCCTGCCTTATTATGAAGTAAGATTGAAACATGTTTTGTCTGAAGGTTTTATATAGGTATTTGCTGACAGCGGAGGACAAGGGTGAGACTCATAGATCTTTTGGGTCTCATGGCAGAGATTGTCATGGTTGTTGCACTCTCATTTTCCTGGGTTAATTCCTTTTTTGAGCATCTCCTCCTGGCCACCCCAGTTTTTTGCCCTTCCCAATGTCCTTCTGCCTGGTTTAAGGCTCACTGCCCCTTCAGCCCTAAGTTAGTTACCTTTTCTTTGCCTGTCTGCAGAGACATTCCCCCTCTCCCTCTCTTAACCTCAGCCCCTTTACCTGCTATCTTAACTCCCAGTTCAAGCTCCTGTTTAAATTGCCTCTGTGCATGTTTCACTGCTCCCAGTCCCTCTGCAGCTTCTCCAGAGTCCTTATCAGCTCCACATATGCCTCCTCCCTTTCCCTGTTGCAAATGCTGTGTCCCTGATATCAGGTTTCTCTGTGGCTCTCTCATTTGTCTCCTGTCCCTTCTCATGCCCTCCACAGGCTGGCAGTATCTGTCACCAGGTCCAGCCACCACAGGGTTCTACCACCTTCCTGTCTGTCTGGGTTTCTCTCTGGAGGACCATGAGTTGGTCTCTCCAAGAATGGTTTTTCATGGCATCATACTCAAAACACTCTCCCAAACCCTTTTCTTTCTATCTTCATGCCTTGTCTTCATCTCTAAGCACAAGAGCTCGTCTACATGCCTAGTTCTGAGTAGAGTTCATTTAATGTTGTACCTTCCCCTCCACCCCAGTCTGGGATTGTTACCACTCAGATTACCATCCTTCTACCCAGACACCATCTCACAGAGAAAACCAGGGTCAGGGAATGCTGTAAGTCCCTGGTTTTCACTTCTGATGCCCACTTTCTGCCATGGGACCATCAGAAGGCATCATATGAGGTGACCCTACTTGAGCAGGGAGGTTGGACCATATGACCCACTGTGGTCCCTTCCAGCCTTACCCATTTTCAGCTACTTTGCTTCTGTGAGCATGAGGGAAATGGATCTGTTCCCATTTCCTCTGTGGGGAAAATGTGCTTAGTGGTATCTTGTCCTCTCTAGGACCTGCAGAAATTTCAGATAAGAGGTGAATAACTTGCAAAATTTAAGAGTTTTGTCAGCAAATATTTTTCAAGTCCCTGCTGAGGCCACCTGAGCTGCAATTGGACCACAATGGAAATTTTCACCAGTGGGCCAAAGTGCTTTCCTACCTGCAACTCTGTCTCCCAACCATTTCTCCAGCCCCAGATACAAGACAGGGCCACCAGGACCTTTACAACTATGATATTTAAGATCGGTAAAAACATAAATTTGTTACTAGCCTAGTTCTGGAAGTGCTTGAAATAAATACATATTTGAGGTAAACAGCAGGCAAGAAAACATTCAACCCCCAGCAGTGCCAGTTTGGCAACGCTCTGGGCAAGCTTAGGAGCAGAACAACAGGCTGTGCTGGCAGCTGTGCCAATGAGACACAGCAGAAGAGCTTGTGTAGGCAGATGTGTGCGCCTCACAGGCAAAACCACCCCTGGTTCCTTTGACCAAATGCACTTGATTTGAGACAGGTCCCTCAGCTGCCCACGGAACACCACAGCACAGGGGAGTCCAGCGCATCCCAGTCCCACCCTGGCGGCTCAGGCACAGCTCAGCTCCCAGTGCTGCAGGCAGGACACCCACTGTTCCCTGCCCAGCCCTGGGCTCTGCGCCTGCCCTGCCCCTGCCCACTCAGGGCTTGGGGGCCAGTAGCCCTGCACCAGGCAGTGGAGGAGGAGGGCAGTGCCTGGCATGACGTGTGCACTGGGTGCGTCCCTGCCAGCGATGGGCACCAGCTGTGCCTGGGGCAGTGTGTGGGAGAGTGTTTGTATGGCTGCATTCTCCTGGTGTGGGCAGTCTGGCTGTGTCCCATGACACACACATGGTGTGAAGGGGGAAGGGAGGATGAATGGAAGATGACTGTAGGAGTCTGCAGCAGAGAGGATAAAGAAGAAAATCAGTTAGACCTGCTGGGTTGGTTGAAATTCTTGTTTTGGGCTTGGACAAGGTATTAAAGCACATTTCTCATTCCCTTGAGGGACTGGAGAAGTGTCTCCCATACCAGTGAATGGCTCAGTAAATGCATCCTGCCTTCATGCAGGGGCAGTGGGAGCTGTCCTTGTCCTGCCTTGTGGCAGTGAATGTCACTCACCTTGGGACCCTTCTCCTGCCACCCAGCTCCACGATCAGCAAGAAATGACTTGCCCTTGGGCACTGCCATTGTATAAAGGGACAGGAGACAGGTTTCCCAGTCATAAAGGTGTTGCACAATTAATTATTCTGGCTTGGCTCCGGATCCCTGGAGCTCAAGGATGCCACACTGCATGACTAGTGAAGCATAGGCTTGGCTGGCTGAGCCTCAGGCTAGTAAATCACTTCTGCTTGTGTCTCTCCCCTTCAGCTCTACTGTATGGTCTTTCAAAGGGGGACTTGATGGAGAGTGCTCTGAAGCAGCAGCACCTGCAATCAGGGGGCAGCCCGAAACATATTCTAGCTCTCTGTACTGGTGTTTTCCCTCTCCCACAAGGGTCACCCCCATGCCAAGCTCCCAGCCCACAGGAGAGCCAGCACTGGGCTGGGTAAGAGCAAATCCCCATGCCTGGGCTTCTTGTTTGTATTTGCCTGGCTCAAGGCTAAAAGTCATTTGTCTTGACATGCCTTTCTTCTGGAAATTAAAGACCTTGTATTTTTCTCCTCACAGTGGTGTCATACCCTATAATCAAGCTGCTTCTCCGTCTTCTCTCTGAAAAGCTGAACATGCTGAACTCTCAGCTTCCCCCTGCAAAGTGTTATTAGCTTTAGCCCTCAGGTGAATTTCCTGGTGCTGTCTTCACAGTCTTTAACTTTTAAACATGTTTCAAAAGTGAAAAAAACACCTGAAATCCCACAGCTGTGTTCTAATCAGGTCTGGGTGCAGATATTCCTGTCTTGTTGATCTACTGCCATGTGAGGTTCCTCTCCTCT